>SOZL01001719.1:0-16268 GCA_009733165.1 Naja naja | reverse complement strand
TTGTAGTGATGCGGGACACTCATGAAATAAATAGACAGAGACCAGGTTCTCGGGATGAGTGACCCCCACTTCATGTTGAGACCACTCTTTTATTAGCTCCTTCCTACATCTTACACAATTAGTCACATGAAGGTAAAAACAAATTCATCTTGTGCTTAAGCAAGCATAATATTATTATAACATGTAGCAGATAAAACCACATCCCTATTCTCATGCTATTGCTGAATCACTATTGCTAAACTGCTAGCCTGACAATCTTTTTCCCACATCTCCCCCTTTTTTATTTATTACTGCAGAACGGTTAAATCTAAATATTCTTCATTTTCCTCCAGCACCACTGTGGACCGTCTGTCCTCCTCCTCACTGACTTGCAATGCTTTACGGGTTCCACATAAACATCCTCGGACATATTGATATCTTGGTAAAGTTTTTCTGCAAAGCCGGTTTCTTTAAACTTTTCTTTAAACAAGTAGATACCATAATTATTAAATTTGGAAAACATTGCAGGCAACAACATACCCCCACTAACAATCCAGCCACTAGGATCAATATTTTTACAAATCCTGCCATCCACCCTAGGTAGCCATGACCACAAGGCTCCCCATATGTCCATAGCATTTTCCTCCAGGCGTCACCAGCGGATTATGTTTTATCATATCCTCCATATGCTGAATAGTATGAGTGATATTGGGGCCGTTGTCATGGATATAAGTACAACACATAGCCTAGCAATGCACAAACCCCTCCTTTAGCGGCCAAAAGATAATCCAAAGCATATCTATTTTGCAGTACGACTGTTCTAATCTCCTGCATTTCTTGATTGATGGCTTTAAGGGTTTTATTGTAAAATTGAACATATGAGTTGTCCAATTGTTAAGTTTATGTAGATCCCGGTAATTCATGGCTGCCCCTAGATTAGGTTGTAATCCTCTAGCTAACTGAGTAGACCAACTCCTCCCAGAGTTAACCCGAGTCCAAAGATGGAACTTCTCTCTTGTTACGCAGTAATCCCTAGGCAAACTTTGATTCACCCAAACTGTGAAACCCATCCCAAGGCACATGTCCCAAACCACCCTCCAGGAATCTCAGGGTATGCGTTATGTCCACATAGCCACCACACTTCTCCTAAATACAAAGGCAATAATTTGTTCACCGCCCATGTAGCATTAGCCTGTGTGACTATCATTCCTATTACCTGGCACATGTGTGCATTAAGAAACTTCCTGTTGTCAGCCTACAGGATGTTGTTTTTGTTCCTGTGATTATATCACCTTTTGTACAGGTCAGGTTATGCTGTATACATTCACAATCCCAGTACAATTAAAATTGCAGCTTTGCCTGAGTATAGGCAGGGTTAGTAGAGCATACTATGAGTACATTTGTCCATAAATGTAGCTGCAAAATTTGTGCAAGCAGCAAGCAAAAGGTTACAGTTTGTGGTTATGTGGTTGGAACAGGATATGCAGAAACAGACAGACAGTGCAGCCACATTCTCCACTGCTAATTTCCTTGTATGTGGTTCAGCTTTTACAGAAGCCTGCACACACAAGTTTTAATGGCTAACAAAAGCAATTAATGATTTTATAGCAACATCTCCTCCGTTTTTGTTTTTTCAAAGATAGTCGTCTCCTTCTTCCTCGTAGGGTGCGAAGGGTGTTTTGTGCAAGGAGATGTCTTCAAGGGTCTGGTCAGTGGTGTCATCATCTTCATCCTCACTGCTCATGGTGAAGAGATTTTGTTCTGATACATTATCCTGTGGCACTGATAGGTACTGAGAGATGCAACAGCCTTCAGGATTGCAGCAAGTCCACCTGGAATAAGTCAGTGTGATGCTAGGCAAACGGGCCTGAGTTCATGCTGCATACTGCAGCAACGGGCAGTGGATGGAGACAGTAGAGGGCTGAGAGGTCCAGATGGACAAGGTCAACCAGGTGACTTCCTCGGTTCCTAGCTTGAAGGAGGCATGTGGAACAGGGTCGGCAAGCAGGACAGCAGAGGAGACCAGAAGGCACAGGAGTACAGGAAACATCTCCGCCAAATGCTGTGGCTTGTGGCTCAAGGTTACTTCACAAGGTAGGGTCTGGTGTGTCTGGTAGGAACCCAAAGCACTCTGTCAGGTAGTTGGATGGCTGCATAACCTCACCCCAGGTGATGAGATCGGCAGGCCCTTTCCAAGTCAGGTCAGGTAGGCAACGATAGTACACCTGTGGTTTGGGTAAATCTGCAGAAGAGGGAGAGGAAAAATGGCTCTACAGCTGCGGTAGTTAGCGGTGGCGGTTAGATTAACAAAATTCAGAGTATATAAGCATAGGTTCAGGGTATTTTGTATCGCTGGGAGGCCAGGGGATTTTTCCCTGTTTCAAATTTCGATTGAGTGCATGTTTAAGTGTCTGGTTAGCACACTCTGCCAAGGCTTGGCCCTGGCTATTGTAAGGTATTCCAAATTTGTGAATAATATCCCATCGATTACAAAACTCTGACATGGCAGAGCTTGTGTACGCAGGACCATTATCAGTTTTTAGCTCTTTTGGGCGTCCCAACGATGCAAAGGTTCAATACAGTGATTGAGCACATGTTTAGAGGCTTCTCTCTGAGGAGTGGCCATAATAAACCCTGAAAACGTATCAACGGAAACATGTAGATATTTCCAGGGGGCAAAAGGAGCATATTGGGTAACATCCATTTGCCATATTTGGCAGGCCTGTGTGCCTCTGGGGTTGACTCCCATAGGAATAGCAATAGCCTGCTGACTACAAGTGGGGCATTGTTGCCGTATGGCCGCTGCCTCAGCAGCTGTAATACCAAATTGTTTAATGAGCACTTTTGTATTTTTGTGAAAGTATGAGTGGCTTTCCCAAGGTGTTACAGGTTGTAAAGGCAAGATCAAACGCGCGGCTGCATCGTCTGCCCTATTGTTACCTTCTTGGAGCACACCAGGGAAAGGTTGGTGGCTCCTAATATGAGTGACAAAAATGGACAATTTCTTTCTGCAATTAGGGACTGCAGAGTACAAAATAATGCCAATAAATCAGGTTCAATAGATGGCGATAGGTATGAGCCAAATATTGTTAAAACAATTTGAGAAACATACAAGCTATCAAGAATCAAATTAATTGGGACTTTAGAAAAAGCTGAAATGCCAAAATTGCAGCGGCCAATTCAGCACGCTGTGCAGATTTTTGTGGTGGCGTTGTTTTTGTCTTAAAAGGATTAAAGAGGGGTTTGGAGATAGCTTGCAGGTATGGTTTCAGGAGAAAGAAAAATAACACATCAGTATTGCAGTTACTAAACAGATAAATCAGTTTCAACAAAATGGAGACACAACAGATGAGAAAAGGAAAAACTGAATTCAAATGCTTCAGGAAAAGGATGAACAGATAAAATCATTTAAACACACAGTAAATGCAAGGATGAAACTTTTCTTGTAAATGAACTTAGAACATTGTTAATAACCCTGGGTTTTTCTTAAAAGCACAGAGAGGAGAGAAAATTTAACTCTTCCTCATCCGGTCCAATTGGCCAGATCAGACCAGAAGAAGACAATCTCTCAGTGTTTTTAATTCTTAACAATTTAAAATTAATATCCGAAGGGATCAGAGACACTTAACAGTTGCAACAGTTACCTCTAGAACACACAAAGTCTTAGACACACACATGCGCGCACACATACCCACACACAAAGACACAGAGGAAAACAAAACTCTGAGGTTTACACACACACACTGATCATTCCCACAATAAATCTCTCAGTTAAATTGGGGAAGGCATAAATCTTAAGGAACAAACCATATGGTAGCATAGAAGATAAAGAGACAGATCTTTTAAGACTTTTAGAGGCAGAAGCACGATGTGGAGCACTTGAACTCCTGCTGCATTTTGAGTATACTCCATATTGTAAACATTACTACCTGCTTTCGCAGCTGCCTCTAGAAGTTGAGCTAAATCTAATGCTGATGCCACCAATGGTGTTAACAGTCGCACAGTCCACATTTGCATTTTCAACTGCTAGTTTTAAAAGCAACTCCTCTTGGGCTTGTGGGTTATTAATTTGTCGCTCAATGGCTAGTTTTAACCTATCGATAAAAGTCCCATAATTTTCCCCATTTTGTTGCTTGATGTTAGCAAAACTCTTTCCTCCTTCTTTTCCTTCCACTTTACTTAATGCCACAAAGACGGCCAAAATAATAATTGGATAAGCTTCATCAGGCAAATCTTTCTGTTGATCTACTGCAGTGAATTGCCCTGACCCATAGATTTGATCTGGAATAATTTGTGCTGTCCTCTGGCAAGGGCTTGTTGCTTATAGTGAAAGTCAAATACTACATATTGGGAGGGAGTAAGTAGCATTTTAAATAAAGCCTTCCAATCTGCGGGTATCATAAGATTCCCCAATCCCAAAGCTTCTAACAAAGCCTTGGTATAATGACTATGTATGCCATAATCGGCAGTTGCCTGTTTTATCTGTTTTAATGCACTCAAAGGGACCGCTTCCAAATCCTTTGAGGATTCAGTTGTGCATCCATTTGTACTTGAACAGGGAACGCTTCCAATCCTTCCACATCTTCTAACCCAAACTCTCCTTTTCTAACCCTTCCAAGATAGTTTGCTGGATAGGCGATGCTAATCCCTTTCCCCAATCCTTCCATTTGTCGGAGTTGATGTTCAGTGGGGGGGAACTCTGGTGCTGATGGGTGATCTAATGACTGAGGCAGCCCACCACACCGTGATTTACTCTCCTCCTTTGGCTGAACTACTTGAGGAGAATATGGGGTAACTCTTCCCCTATTAAAGATGTCAATTCCATAGGATTTTCATGTGTAATTAAAATCTCCATCAATTTTCTCCACGCCACCAACTGCTCTGCTGGAGCCTGGGCGCTTGATGCATGGCTTTCCCAATTTTCTTCCATGTTGATACCTGAAGACTACCTGCCTCGGGTAGCTTGGGAATTGTTGCCATAGATATATTAGTAACTTTCTAATGTCATTTCTGTGGATCTTAATCCCAACACTTTTAACAGAGTCCGCTAACTTCTCTAATTCCTGGATATGCTGTTCCTGCACCCTAGAGAGTTTTCCTCCCATACTGCACTGTGACCAGTTCTGACCAGCAGAACTGATGAGAGCTCATATACCTTCCTGGTGAGCAATATAGAAGAGGGATACGTACCTGACCGTAATCAGATCACGGGGTCACCACTTGTAGCGATGCCGGACACTCATGAAATAAATAGACAGAGACCAGGTTCTCGGGATGAGTGACCCCCACTTCATGTTGAGACCACTCTTTTATTAGCTCCTTCCTACATCTTACACAATTAGTCACATGAAGGTAAAAACAAATTCATCTTGTGCTTAAGCAAGCATAATATTATTATAACATGTAGCAGATAAAACCACATCCCTATTCTCATGCTTGCTATTGCTGAATCACTATTGCTAAACTGCTAGCCTGACAATCTTTTTCCCACAAGGAAGAAGGTCTGGTTTGGTGAAGTGGTGAAGGCCCCAGATTAGAGACAAGGAAACACTCAGTCCCAGTCCAAACCTAAGCGCAAAACCATCTGTCCAACTCCAGCCTAACCCTAACTCTCAGGCTTAAGAAACTGGAAAGGGGTATAGAATATTAGCACCCACTTGTCTCCTAGTGTGGGGATTCAATAACCAGTCATTTCAGTGTCCAAAGATGTCTGACTGCCTGGGCAGTGTTTATTCTTTTTATACCATTTTTACAAGCAGAAAAGAGCAGCATAGATACAGCATTGGGATTGGAGAATAGATCCACATGGGTGAAACCCTTCAATCGCATTGGCATAACCCCTCAACCAATCCTTGAAGTTAGTGGTGATGTTAGTAAATGAGATCACCTGTATACCTGGAAAATCAGGGACTTTCCAACCCAACAGATAGAGGATGAATAGAGGATGAGATCATGGGATAGCAAAAGAGGCCCCCTCCACCAGGCTGCAGTGTGCTGCTAGCTTCTAGTGTCATCCAGGGAAACTCAGTGGCTACCACATTTCCCTCCTTATGGAGGGTGTCAGTGATGGTTTTCTGCACAACTGTCAGGTCAGCAGTCTTTCCCATGATTGTGATTCCCAGCTTCTAGTGTCATCCAGGGAAACTCAGTGGCTACCACACCCTAGAAGAATAAAATATTTTATGAAATATTAAAAAGTAAGAATATTATATTTCCCTTAGTGAGAAATTCAGAAATTCAGAAACATGTTCTTGGAGACAGAAACTCAGTCCCAGCTCCCTGCCCCCAGCAGATATTTTGGTGCCAGCTTTTCCACAAAAGACCTTCAGCTCCAGGATGATGGGATAATCCTTCAGCCACAGTAGGAATTGCCCTTCATTGCATCACCCAGCAAGATTCAACCAAGCCTGGGACACAGACAGCCTACAAAGTTAGCTATGGCCCCTGCATGGCCACCTGGGAGTCTAATAACGACCAATAGAATACATTTCTTGCACAGGAACAGGAAGCTGAAGGGCAAGGCCCAAGAGAGGGTATAAATACCCGCCTCTCTCCTCCATGTGTTCAGCTACCCAGGACCTAAAACCCATGTTGTCCTGTCTACCAATAAACCATCTTTCCAATCAGCCTCCATGTTTCCAGTATCTTTCTCCCCACTTGGAACTGAACCCAGATCAATATTTCTTCCAATCACTTCCAAAACCCCTTGCCAAGGAAATCCCAAGGCCAAACACCAAGTAAGACCAAAGGCACCAAAAACAAATATCTGGGATAAGGCTCAAGGATGCTGGATGGAAAGCCATGAGTTCTAATTCAGTGTTAGGCATGAAGACACCTTCCAGGAGCTATGGCATATTGAGAGGCAAAAAGTATATCTCGGTAGGTAGGCAGGCTTTCTGGGGACATTTACCCTGCAAATTACAGAATGCTACCTAGAAAGTGCTATGTATCCCATCATGAGTTTCTGAATGAAAAGAGAATAAAATAAAAGTAGTCCTCAACTCAGAACAGTTCATTTAGTGACTGTTCAAACTTACAATGGCACTGAAAAAGTGACTTATGACCATTGTGCGGAACTTCAAAAATATTCATAGCCTGGCTTGCACACTGGCTAATCTTAATTTGGCCTCACAAATCCTGGATGCAATAAACTAAGGCAGGTTCAGGAAGCAATCCTTGGAAATGGGCAGCCTTTGATTATCTACTAAGGCACAATCATGACTCAGCTGCAGTCTGCCTAAAGTGTGAAGCCATCTGCAATTTTGGACAATCCTATCGGGCCTAGACCTAAGCAAGAAAGAGTGGAAACCATTTGACTTGACTGACTTGAAGGCACCAAACTCAAACATCTAGTTCAAGGACGCTGGATGGAAAGCTACAAATTGTAATTGAGTGTTAGCTTAAGCATAAAGACGCTTTCCATGAGCTATGGAATATCAAGAGGGAACAGGTATGTCATGGTAGGTAGGGAGGCTGTCTGGGGGTACATTTACCCTGTAAATCGGCTGTCACCAACCGGTGCGCCAGAAAATTTTGGTGGTCCAGAGAAATGTCACCCCAGAGCACCCCCAAAGCAATTAATCCAGGTTGCAGAGAAACACAAGGCTGCACTGCCCATATGGCCCGGGAACCCTCCCCCACTCACTCCTTACCCGCAAACTTGCCTGCTAAATTGCTATTTTTTCCTTCTTTTTCCGCCATCAGCTGTTCTGCTGTGCTGAGATTTAGATTAGCTAGGAAGCAGGAAATGGTTGGATTGCTTGCTTTCTAGCTAGTCTTTAGATCTTGGCTCTGCTTTTAAGCACAGCCGAACCTCCCTTAGGACTGAAGGTTCTATTATTCAGTGCAGACTCACTGCAAGCAAATTTTATGTGACAGACTGAGTTAGCTGATGGCAGATAGATCACTGAATGATTCTGTGAGCAACTCAATCTGCCTGTTTTGCCTGATTTTGGGTAAAAGTTGCTCTTTTTTTAGTAAAATCAATATTTACATACACTGTGTGTTGTGAGTTAAATTTGTGAGTTTGCTTGCAAGCAAATTTTATGTGACAAACTGAGCTGGCCGATGGCAGATTGATAGATCTCTGAATCTGTGATTCTGTGAGCAACTCAATCTGCCTGCCTGCTTTGCCTGATTTGGGGTAAAAGTTGCTCTTTTTTAATTAAAAAAAATCAATATTTATATGAATATTTATAATATTTACATACAAGCCATGCCCAGCCAGTCAAATGACCACCAAGCCACACCCATAAATTAGGCCACACCCACAGAACCGGTTAGTGGTCCCTGGGATTTAAATTTATGAGTTTGGTGGTCCCTGAGGTCCAAAAGGTTGGCGACCACTGCTGTAAATTACAGCATGCTACCCAGGAAGTGCTTTGTATGCCATCTTGAGTACCTGAATGAAAAGGAAATCAACAAAAGTTTGAGGTTATTTGATTGCAGATTCCTCCATACAACAGAGCCCAGAACCAATAGCCACCATCTTCACCATCCATACCTTATTAAATCTGTATTAAAAATGGTATTGCAGGGTGGTTTGTATGTGGTTTCCTGGGCTATTCTATTTTGCCTTTTCTTTTTACAATTTTTTTTTGGGGGGGGAATATTTCTTCTACCATATATAGACAATCAGGCCCCCTTTCTTAGGCTCCATTTTCAAGGCCCTGCTACATGTTTCTCTCTGTGACCTAAGCGAGACTTCAGTGCAAACAAATTTACAGAATTTACACATGGCATTTAGCAGATATAAAATCTCCTCCTTCAAGTGGTTGATGCTATTGGATGCAGCCCTCACCAGCAGGAGTGAAGCTTGGAGAGCATGGCCTGATGGTGCTGCCATGTCCTAAAACCTTGGTTGCCCAGGAAATCAGTGATAAAGGTTTGAGGTTTACTTTGATCTCCACTGAGAGTCACCCCTAACTGTATAAAACCTTCACGAGCTTTTAGGGCTCAGCATGTAGCTAATCTTCGTTAAGCTAAGCAGCATCACATTTCACTAGGCTGTTGCAAAGGTCGGTTGGTAGAAGTCAAAAACGAGCTTTTAATCAGTGGAAATATGTTGCAAACGCCTTATCTGGAGATAGTGGTCAAACAGGGAACATCTGTGCCTAGAAAGCCGACAGTACAGCGGGCGGTTTCTGTGATTGACCTTAAAGGAGTTAAAACCACAGAGTACTGTACTGCTAGAAAGGTTGGAAGGCGACGGGAAGAGTAGAAGAAAGTCCAGTTGCCTTTTGAAAAAGCATCTTTGGGATAGCCGAACTTTCTCTTCCGGATGACTCATGGCATGAAGGTGGTGTGCAGAGCGGCTTCTGTGCTCTTCCCAGTATGGAAGCAGCAGCTGGCAGGTGAGTTGAGGGCAGCAGGTGGGAGGAGAATTGGCTGTTTGGTTCCCTCCACGGCCTGGAAGCAGAGAAGCAACTGGGCTGAAGCGTGTCTTCTGCTGCTGCTTCCGCTGGCTGCTTCCTTCGCTCCCCAGATCGGAGCCAGCTGGGGCTGCACGCTGTGAAACCGGTGGCTGCAATTTTCTGCTGGGGGAAGATTTAAAAAGCCTCTTTCAAGTGACGGTGGATCCTTTAGGAATGGCTCCCCTCCGGAAGTTGTGGGGGCTCCGTCACTGGAGGTTTGTAACAGGGTTGGGAGGAACCTTGCAAGTCTTCTGTTCCTCCGCCCTGCTCAAGCAGGAGACCCAGTACTAGTTCAGACAAATGTCTGTCCTGTGTGTTTAAAAGCCACCAGTGATGGAGCCCCCACAATTTCTGAAGGCAAACCCTCCCACTGGTTAATTGTTCTCAGTGTCAGGAAATTTCTCCCTAGTTCTAGGCTGCTTCTCTCCTTCATTACTTTCCATCCAGTTTGTAGTCTTGCCTTCAGGTGCTTTGGAGAATAGGTTGACCCCCTCTTCTATGTGGCAACTCCTCAAGTATTGGAAGACTGCTATCATGTCACCCCTAGTTCTTCTTTTCCTTAGACTAGACATACCCAATTCCTGCAACTATTCTTCATATGCTTGCGCCTCTAGCCCCCTAATCATCTTTATTCGTCTTTTCTTCATTCATTTCAGAGTCTCAACATCTTTTTTTAATGATATGGTGACTACACCTTGTATGCAATTTTCTAAGTGTGGTCCTACTCTTTATAAAGTGGTACTAGTACTTCACATGATCTTGATTCTATCCCTCTCTAAATGCAGCCTAGCATTGTATTGGCTATTTTGTCGCTGCAATACACTGCTGGCTCATATCTAAATGATTGTCCACTAGGACTTCAAGGTCCCTCTCATAGTTACTGCTTGAGCCAGGTTCTACCTATTCTGTACTAGTACATTTGGTTTTCTTGCATAAGTGTAAAACCCTATTTTTTCCTCCATCAAATTTCATTTTGTTAGGTAGGGCCCAGTGTTCAAATCTATCGAGATTCTCTATCTTGACCCTATCTTGTGAGGTGTTGGCTATTCTTGCCAACCGTGTCATT
Source organism: Naja naja (assembly GCA_009733165.1). Taxonomy (NCBI): domain Eukaryota; kingdom Metazoa; phylum Chordata; class Lepidosauria; order Squamata; family Elapidae; genus Naja; species Naja naja. The sequence goes on along the minus strand of SOZL01001719.1, from coordinate 5,810 downwards.
GCAAATTTAATGAGTTCCTGTTCGATTCCCTCATCGCTAAAAAGAAATTATAGCCCAACCTACCAAAAACCTAACTGTAAAAGACAGACTAGAAATAAAAATTAAAATAAGCAAAAATTAGTAAAGAACACCTGTCTGATCTCGATGAACACTAATCACGGGACCTGACAGATTACATCCCAGAGTATTAAAGAAGCTGGCAGAGGTCATCTCGGAACTACTGCACCACATCTTTTAAAAATCCTGGAGCACCGGGAACTACCAGAGGACTGGAAAAGAGCTGATGTGGTTCCCATCTTCAAAAAGGGAAAAAGACCCAGGAAACTACAGACTAATTAGCCTAACATCAATACCCAGGAAGATACTGGAAAGGATAATAAAAACAGATCTGCCAACATCTAGAAACAAGTAAAATAATAACTAGCAGTCAGCACGAGTTTGTTAAAATAGATCATGCCAAACCAATCTTATTTCATTTTTAACATAGTGGCTAAATTAGTAGACCAGTGAAATACTGTGGACATAATATACTTAGGACTTCAGCAAAGCATTCGAGAAAGTAGACAACAACCTACTTCTTGGTAAGCTACAAAAAAATGGGATAGATAGCACCATCACCAAATGGATTCGCAACTGGCTGACAAACTGTACTCAACAAGTAATCCTTAATGAATCTACATCTACATGGAAGGAAGGAAGGAACCCACTGCTTACTTCTCTACATATAGATATAGTCCCATTAAGGAATACACTTTGAGTGTGGTTTGTCAGCCAGTTGTGAATCCATCTGTGTGGATGGATGTAGCTATCCCACATTTTTCTAATTTATCAACAAGTACCCAGTGGTTACTTTGTTAATTTAGTTACTTTGTGTAAGAATGAAATAACATTTGTTTGGAATGATCTGTTTTTGACAAACATGTTGATTTCTGGTTATAACTTTGCAGATCTCTTGCTTCATTATCTTTTTGCACGATCTTCCCAGGTACTAATATCAGACTAATTGGCCTGTAGTTTTGTGAATCCATTCCCCCCCCCTTTTTAGAACCTTTTTAGTACCTTTTGATTGTTGTTTGTTGTTGGATTTGAAAGCATCAAGAAAATAATTTTTATATTGTATGGGAAAAATAAATAACAGATACTTTCAAAGACATTATATTAGAAATGCTCTGCTTTTAGTATGGGAAAGAATTAAAGAGAAACTACATGAAAATACCAGTCTGGCTATCCACAATGGAAGTACTAATACATCCAAATATTCTTGATCTGGAAAAATTACAAGATATAAAGATATCTTAAATGAACAAGGGAATTAAAATTGAAACAACTGAAAAATCAAGAAATTGATTTGGCTTGGTGGCCATTTATACAAATGCAATCACGATATAAGAAAGATGCAGAAATGTACGGATTTTGCAAAGATCTGGTAGAATTGGACCAGATATTTTTAGGGACGGATGATAAATTAGTAAAAAAATATACAGCGATTTATTGAATTTAAAATGGAAGAAGAACAAGTAAAAGAAACTATGATAGTATGGTCCAAAATTTTTGGATATGCTATAGAACTAGACAAATGGTAAAAACTCTGGGAAGGAAACTATAAATTGACGATGTCAACAGCCTATAAAGAAAATCTTTATAAAATGTTTTATAGGTGGCATTTACCACCAGCAAGAATGGCAAAGATGTTTCAAAACGTATCTCCCAGATGTTGGAAATGTAAACAGATACCAGGTTCTTATCATATGTGGTGGACTTGTCCTATGGTAAAAAAGAATTGGTTAAAAATAAAAAGGTGGTTAGAAGAAATGATAAAACAACAATAGACTTAAAACGAGATGTTCTTGTTGGGTATTTTACCGGAGAAATATAATAAAAGAAATACATATTTAATCTTACATGTGGTCACAGCAGCAAGAATTGTATATGCACAAAATTGGAAAAATGAAAATATGCCTATAGAGGAAAATGTAATAAAGAAAATATTAGAATATGCTGAAATGGATAGATTGACATTGAAAATTAAGGATAAGGAAGAAACAGAATACTTTTAACTTGGGAACTATTTTATCAATGGTTAGAAAATAGAAGGAGTAGTTAGAAACTTAGAATGGAGGTAGATATGTAAACAAAAGATAAAATAAATGTGTAACTAAATAATGCAATATCGAATAATTAGGCTAAATAAACATGATGATTAACAGAATTAGAGGATAATGATTATAAATGTGATATTCATATGATGTTCATAATGTTTGATTTTAACCGATTATAGATAAAGCTGAATAGAGGGGGAATAATGGGAAATGTTTAATAAGGATAAGTGAAGATGGTGAATAGATTTTGAGAATAATAGTTATAGTTATTGTATGTATAAGATTTATTACTTGTATTTAAAAGAGATTGTACCCAAACAGCACACTGTCATTGTAGATCTGGAAATTTTATATGTAACAAAGAAAATTGCATAATAAAAAATGATAATATTAAAAAAAAGATGGTAGTGGTGTCCCACAGACTTTCCATTTGGAACATACACAACTGACTCCTAACAAACAAAATCAATTGGAAATTGACAAGTCACAGTCACGTTACATTGCACAGTGATTCACTTAATGACCCCAGCCAGGATTTTGTAAGTGGGCATAGTTGAGTGATATCAAACTTAATGACCTCACCATTTAGGAATGGAATTGCCAGTCCCAATGGCTTTTGGTAAGTCGGACTAGCTGAATTGGGATGTCATCAGCATAATTGTAGACAATATTTCCTGCCTTTTTCTTATTTGGAGTGGTGAACTTCCATGGGGAAAAATGATCCTTTAAATCTCTCGGATCTTGGGATCATTTCATCAATTAAAACCCCCATCACACTTAAAATTAGGCCACACATATGTATCTATGCATAATTTGTCCCCAGCAATTCCTCATATATTTGATAATAACTCTTTGGAATTCTATGAACTCACGATTGATCCAAGTCAACAAATACATTTCATAACTGAATGGGTATTTGAGCTTGGATCTCACTAGACATGTAGATTGATAATGAATCATAATTAATGTAAGAGGTTAAGTTACATTTTGCCATCTTTGATTTTTATTGGAATGTATGCCTTTGGATTTGTGTTTTAATAAATGTTATGTAGCCATTTTATGAACCATATTTAAACCAACCCTTTTATGTGAATCTAACAGGCAAAAGAATGTCAAAGAGAGCACCGTGGAGAAATGAATCACAAGCAGCATTAAAATGCAAAGGAAACCAAGGCAGCAATAAAAATCTTATTAGTTCCTCTGGAAAACCCCAAAACTCTTCTCCCCCAGCAGCTTACAGACGAGGAAGAGAAAACCAGGAAAAGAGTTTTGAGCTGGAGAAAATAGAGTTTGTGGAAAAAAACATATCAAAATATCAAGGGGGATTATTTCCTAGTTCAAAAGAAGAGGGAAATATCTGGAAGTCAGTGGGAAGGAAAAGGTCATTTGGACAGTAGACCATAATGCAGGCCTTGCCCTGTGAGGAAGGAAATAGTAGCTTGAATCAATGCTCCATCCAAGAAGGGATTCAGAGTATTTTTGATGTCCTAGAGAATCCAGGAATGTCAGTGGTGGAAAAGATCCACAGATCTGCCTATTGTGGGAAAAGCAAAGATTGTAGAATTATGCCAGAGAGGATCCATACTGGAGAAAAGCCATATCAGTGTTCCCAGTGCAGCAAAAGCTTTAGTCAGAACAGCTTTCTAGTTGTTCATGAAAAGACTCACACCAGAAAAAAGCCTTACCAGTTGTCTCAGTGTGGCAAAAGCTATAGCAAGCAGGTCAAGCTGATAATATACCAGCGACTCACACAGGAGAGAAACCCTTTGAATGTCCTATCTGTGGGAAAAATTTTAGTGATAATTCCAGCCTGATGAGACACCAGAGGACTCACACAGGAGAGAAACCGTACAAATGTCCAGACTGTGGGAAATGTTTCAGTCAGAATTCCGATTTGGTAACTCATCAGAGGACTCACACAGGAGAGAAACCCTTTGAATGTTCTGATTGTGGAAAGAGTTTCAGTAAGAATTCCAACCTTATTAGCCACCAGAGGATTCACACAGGAGAGAAACCCTTTGAATGTCCTATTGTGGGAAAGTTTCAGTCAGAATTCCAGCCTGGTGACACACCAGAGGATTCACACAGGAGAGAAACCCTTTGAATGTCCTGATTGTGAGAAGTGTTTCGGTGATAATTCCAGCCTGGTTAGACACCAGAGGACTCACACAGGAGAGAAACCCTTTGAATGTCCAATTTGTGGTAAAAGTTTCAGTAGGAATTCCAAACTGGTGGAACACCAGAGAACTCACACAGGAAAGAAACCCTTTGAATGTTCTGATTGTGGAAACAGTTTCAGTAACAATTCCAACCTTATTAGCCACCAGAGGATTCACACAGGAGATAAACCCTTTGAATGTCCAGTTTGTGGAAAAAGTTTCAGTAGGAATTCCAGCCTGGTGACACACCAGAGGGCTCACACAGGAGAAAAACCCTTTGAATGTCCTGATTGTGGGAAATGTTTCAGTGATAATTCCAGCCTGGTTAGACACCAGAGGATTCACACAGGAGAGAAACCCTTTGAATGTCCAATTTGTGGTAAAAGTTTTGGTAGGAATTCCAAACTGGTGGAACACCAGAGAACTCACACAGGAGAGAAACCCTTTGAATGTTCTGATTGTGGAAATAGTTTCAATAGCAATTCCAACCTTATTACCCACCAGAGAATTCACACAGGAGAAACCCTTTGAATGTCCCTATTGTGGGAAATGTTTCAGTCAGAATTCCAATCTGGTGACACACCAGAGGATTCACACAGGAGAGAAACCCTTTGAATGTCTATTGTGGGAAAAGTTTCAGTCAGAATTCCAAGCCTGGTGACACACCAGAGGATTCACACAGGAGAGAAACCCTTTTATGTCCTATCTGTGGGAAAAGTTTCAGTCAGAATTCCAGCCTGGTGACACACCAGAGGATTCACACAGGAGAGAAACCCTTTGAATGTCCTGACTGTGGGAAATGTTTCAGTGAGTATTCCAGCCTGGCGAGACATCAGAGGACTCAACACAGGAGAGAAACCCTTTGAATGTCCAATTTGTGGTAAAAGTTTTGGTAGGAATTCCAAACTGGTGGAACACCAGAGAACTCACACAGGAGAGAAACCCTTTGAATGTTCTGATTGTGGAAACAGTTTCAATAGCAATTCCAACCTTATTACCCACCAGAGAATTCACACAGGAGAGAAACCCTTTAAATGTCCCTATTGTGGGAAATGTTTCAGTCAGACTTGCAATCTGGTGACACCAGAGGATTCACACAGAGAGAAACCCTTTCTATGTCCTATCTGTGGGAAAGTTTCAGTCAGAATTCCAGCCTGGTGAGACATCAGGACTCACACAGGACTGAAACCCTTTGAATGTCTTATCTGTGGGAAAGGTTTTAATGATAATTCCCACCTTATGACACCAGAGTATTCACACAGGAGAGAAACCCTTTGAATGTCCTGACTGTGGGAAAAGTTTCTGTCAGAATTCTCACCTAGTGATACACCAGAGGATTCACACTGTGGAGAAAGTCTTTGAAATTCAAGTCTGCAGACATTACTTCAAGTATAAATCATCCCTTATTGCACACAAGGTAATCCATATGATGAAAAGTTTATGGGTTTAGAGAAGCGTTGAATTTCATGTGTAATCTACCATTGAAAGTGTAGATAAGAAATTGATGGTTTGAATTTTGGCCTGATTTATTTTACTCAAACATTTCTCATGA
>SOZL01001718.1:0-15542 GCA_009733165.1 Naja naja | reverse complement strand
TCTATTTTACTGTAATTCTATTCTATTCTATATTCTATTCTATTCTGTAATTCTATTCTATTCTGTAATTCTATTCTATTCTATATTCTATTCTATTCTATTCTGTAATTCTATTCTATTCTATAATTCTATTCTATTATTCTATTCTATTCCATTCCTTATTCATTCTATTCTATTCTGTAATTCTATTCTATTCTATTCTGTAATTCTATTCTATTCTATTCTATCTGTAATTATGTCATTCTATTCTATTCTATTCTATTCTGTAATTCTATTCTGTTCTGTAATTCTATTCTATTCTGTAATTCTATTCTATTCTATATTCTATTCTATTCTATTCCATTCCATTCCTTATTCATTCCATTCCATTCCATTCCATTCCATTCCATTCCATTCCATTCCATTCTATTCTATTCTATTCTATTCTATTCTATTCTGTAATTCTATTCCCTTCTATTCTATCTGATTTCAGCTGGAAGGAAGGGTTGGGAGAAAGGAGGGGAGGGGAAAAGAAAAAGAAGATATATTAATTATCTCCAAAGAGCTTCTGGCAGGGCGGAGAGATCTCGCTCAGATCCGGCGCTGCCTCTTAGGAAGCTTTAATGAAGGTGGAGACAGGGGCAATGCAGATTAATATTTTATTTCTGGAAATCTTAAATGGGGCTATCCATCATCCTTCCAAAGCCGAGGAGAGAGAGACAAGAAAAACTTGAGGGGTGGGCCAAGGATAATAGCCACCATCATCATATTAATCAGGGAGGTAGTCCTTCCTGGTTTGAGATGAAGACATCAAAAGTAAAACCTGATTTCGTAGCTCGAGACATCCAGAAAAGACCGGAAGCTTCTAGAAACATCCTGTTCAAACGGAACCTTGACTAATTTATATATATCTACATATTTTAATTTCGATAGGTAGTCCTCGACTTATGGGCCAGAACTTCCAAGACGGTGGTTAAATGAGCTGCACTCCATTTTACGACCTTTTTTCCCACATTTATTAAGCGAATCGTTACAGTCACGTGGTTGTTAAGCCAATCCGGGTTTTCTTGGTGGATTTTCCTTGTTAGAAACCTCTTTAGGGTAACAGATAACAGATAATCAGAGTTGGAAGGGACCTTGTAGATCATCTATTCCAACCCGCCGCCCAAGCGGGAGACCCTATGCCATTTCTGACAAATGGCAGTCCAATCTCTTCTTGAAAGTCTCAAGTGATGGCGCTCCCACAACTTCTAAGGGCAACTTCTGTTCCATGAGTTGATTGTTCTCACTGTCAGAAAGTTTCTCCTTATTTCCAGGTTGAATCTCTCCTGGTTCAGTTTCCATCCATTATTCCTTGTCTAGCCTTCAGGTGCTTTAGAAAACAGCTTGATCCCTTCCTCTCTGTGGCAACCCCTCAAATATTGGAAGACTGCTATCCTGTCTCTCCTGGTCCTTCTCTTCACTAGACTAGCCAGGCCCAGTTCCTACAATTGTTCTTCATATATTTTAGTCTCCAGTCCCCTCATCATACTGCTTGCTCTTCTCTGCACTTTTTCTAGAGTCTCAACATCTTTTTCATAGTGTGGTGACCAAAACTGGATGCAGTACTCTAGGTGTGGTCTTACTAAGGCTTTATAGAGTGGTATTAGTACTTCCCTTGATCTTGATTGTATCCCTCTGTTAATACAACTTAGGATTGCATTAGCTTTTTTGGCTGCTGCTGCACACTGCTGGCTCATATTTAGCTGGTTGTCCAATATTTAGCTGGTTATCCACTAAGACTCCAAGATCCCTCTCACAGTTACTGCTATTGAGCCTGGTTTCACCCAGTCTGTATGTGTCCTTTGGGTTTTTCTTGCCTAAATGTAGACTTTCCTTTTCTCTACATTGAATTTCATTTTGTTAGATACGGCCCAGTGTTCTAGTCTGTCAAGATCCACCTGGATCTTAAGCCTAACTTCTTGGGTATTAGCTATTCCTGCCAGCTTAGTATCATCTGCAAATTGGGTAAGTTCCCCTTCTATTCCCTCATCTAAGTCGTTAATGAAGATATTGAAGGGTACTGGGCCTAAGGCAGAACGTTGTGGCACCCCACTGCTTACTTCCCTCCATGTAGACTTAGACCCATTAAGGACTACAAGAAGTTGTGGGTGCTCAGATACTGGAAATTTTTAAGAAGAGACAGGACAGCCACTTCTCTGAAGACCCTTCTCTGAAATGGTATAGGGCAAGGGTCTTCAAACTTGGCAAGTTTAAGACTTGTGGACTTCAGCTCCCAGAATTCCTGAGCTAACATGACTGGAGGAATTCTGGGAGTTGAAGTCCGCAAGTCTTAAAGCTGTCAAGTTTGAAGACCCTTCAACATCGGCCATTTTAAGACTTGTGGACTTCAACTCCCAGAATTCCTGAGCTAACATGACTGGAGGAGGAATTCTGGGAGTTGAAGTCCACAAGTCTTAAAGCTGTCAAGTTTGAAGACCCCTGGTATAGGGTTTCCTGCTTGAGAAGGGGGCTGGACTAGAAAACCTCCAAGCTCCCTTTCAACTCTGTTTTTCTGTTATTCAGTGATAGAAGCAATGGTGGCACAATTTAGGAGACCTAAAGGACCAGAAGCAACAATGCCCCCACCGAACGGTGCCAAGACTAGAGGAACAACTCTCAAAACTTTCATTCTTGGGAACCGATCGAACTTCTTTCAGGCAGACTTTTGACCTGACCACCAACAAAAATCGGTTTGCCAGCTTTGCATGCACTTCCCAGAGACCGGGGCCAAAAAAGACATTTTCCCATAACCTCCCCTGGATCATTTCAAGCCGAAAACCGCAATGCTGGAACAGGGACCTGCCCGTTGCCAGCTGGGTGTTTGATTTCTCAGGGACACCACCACCCCCTTGCCCAAAAAGGCAGGATGTTACTTAGATACACACACACACACACACACACACATACACACACACAGCCTCCGCAGCAGCTGCGCTGGCAACCAGGAACCCGACGCACGAAATTAAATTTTATTTCGCATTGCAAATCCTACATATTATGCAAGGCCCACTAAGGGAGACCCGATGACCTAGTGAATGGCATTTCCGCCGCCTCAACTTTCTTTCTCCCTTAAGTTTCCGGCATCGATGGATTTTTCTCATGTCCTTTCACAAGGTTTTTCTCAAGGTCGCCTTACGACTGTAACTGAACCTCCCCATCACGGTCGCAGAGGGAGTCCTCAACGTACGACCACAATGGAGTCCAGAATGCCCCACGGCTAACGGAAATGAGAGTCGCTCCCGATTCAGACCTTTCGTTCACCGTGAGTGTTAAGTGAATCCCTGCAATTCAACCCCCAGAATTCTCTGGCCGTCCTGCTCTCTGGGGAATTCTGGGAGTTGAAATCCATACCACTTTGTTTGTTTGTTTGTTTAACAACAGGCTTTGTGTCACGTAGCAAGTGATGCAACAGGGAGACATTCCTTCGCCAATGTAGGAGCTGCCAGCCATACGACGGCGAAAGATAAATTGAAGGATTTTATCTGGTTTAATGTCAGCTGTTTTAAAAAAATCGGCATAGAGAATACAGTAGAATAGAATAGAAAATAGAATAGAAACAGAATACAATAGAGAGTAGAATAGAGTAGAATAGAATAGAAAATAGAATAGAAATAGAATAGAAATAGAATAGAAATAGAATAGAAATAGAATAGAGTAGAATGGAATAGAAAATAGAATAGAAATAGAATAGAATAGAGAGTAGAATAGAGTAGAATAGAATAGAAAATAGAATAGAAATAGAATAGAAATAGAATAGAAATAGAATAGAGAGTAGAATAGAGTAGAATAGAATAGAAAATAGAATAGAAATAGAATAGAAACAGAATACAATAGAGAGTAGAATAGAGTAGAATAGAATAGAAAATAGAATAGAAATAGAATAGAAACAGAATAGAAATAGAATAAAATAGAATAGAGTAGAGTAGAGTAGAATAGAATGGAAAATAGAATAGAAACAATAGAATGGAATAGAATAGAAAATAGAATAGAAATAGAATAGAATAGAGAGTAGAAGAATAGAATAGAATAGAAAATAGAATAGAAATAGAATAGAGAGTAGAGTAGAATAGAACAGAATAGAATGGAAAATAGAATAGAAACAATAAAATGGAATAGAATAGAAATAGAATAGAATAGAATAGAGAGTAGAATAGAGTAGAATAGAATAGAAAATAGAATAGAAATAGAATAGAGAGTAGAGTAGAATAGAATAAAATAGAATAGAAAATAGAATAGAGGGTAGGGTAGAATAGAGTAGAGTAGAATAGCTTAATTTAAATTATTTTTAAAACTAATTTAAAAACTCCCCTCCTACTAACTATTCTAGGTAGTCCTCGTCTTGCAATACTTTGTTCAGTGACCCTTCAAAGTTACAACTGTACTGGGAAAAAAGTGACTTATGACCATTTTTCACACTTACAACCAATGCACCTTGAAGGTCTTCTAGTCCAGCCCCCTGCTCAAGCAGGGGACCCTATACCGTTCCGGACAAATGGCCGCCCAGTCTCTTCTTTAAAACCTCCATTGTTGGAGCACCCACAACTTCTGGAGGCAAGTCATGGCAGACAATCAGAAATCGTGCCATCCTCATCCGGGCATCCTCTGAACGCCGAATCAGCCACCTCTTCTCCCCCCCAAAAGCCATCAAAGTCTCCATCTGTCCATCCTCCCCCTCTCAAAGCAATTGCGAGGATGCTGAGCGGAATCCATCCAGGCAGCCAGACGATATTATGCACACACCGCCCCACATCGCCGAGGCATCGTGACTAATGGGACGAGTGGCGGCACAGAACGCCATCCGACGACTCCTCGGAGTCTCCCCGGGGCACAGCCATCATCTTAATTTAAAACGCCTTCCCACAATGCAACGCAGCCCGCAGGAGATATTGGCAGGCGTCCGAACGCCCGAATCCTTATGGCCTTGAATGCAATCGATCCGGCCTTGTTGCAAGAAAAGGACTCCGAACAGCAAGCAGGGAACAAAGGACAGGATGGATGGAGAGAGAAAGAGAGAGAGAGAGAGAGAGAGCGGCAGTATCTACCCTTTCAAAAATAATAATAATAATCTATATATATAAAAGCGAAATTCCACTCACGCATCATCACAAAATCTCCAGAACCGTAAAGCCTACAAACTTGAAATTTGGCACATAGGTTCCTCTTGGCTTCTAGGTGCTCCCTAAGAAAGGATTTTTAGAAATTACCATCAGAGCATTAGTATTTCCTATATTATTATTAACATGCTCTGATGCTAAGGAGTTCTACTCCTACTCTGTTCCAAATGCAAAACACAAGCAGAGGAGAGGAGGTTCAGTTTTAGTTTCACAGCAGCAACCAGCTTTAGTACAGAACAGTTGAGCTAAGCCACGCCCAGGCTCCTTGCTGTCTCCTTCTTGCTCACACAGCAAATACTCTTTCAGTTTCCAAACAGCCCTCAACTCTCTCACACACTGACAGGACGCCAGCCAGATGAATACCAATGGATGCTGGTAGGCAGAGGCACAATTTCCCCCCCTTATTTTCCTCCCCAAAAACTAAGCCTGACCACATAGTTTCGTAGCAAAGAACGGGTATCGAGCTAGTAATAAATAAATTTGAATTTTGCAAACCAGAGGCAAAGGGGGTCTATGATCCTTTATCTATGATCTACAGGTAGTCCTCGACTTACAACGTTTGAAGTTACAGCGGCACTGAAAAAAAAGGGACTTAAGAACGTTTTTCACAGTTACGACCTTTGCTGCATCCCAGTGATCCAAATTAAGACGCTTGGCAACTGGTTCATACTTTCGACGGTCGGACTGTCCTGGGGTCACATGATTCCCTTTGGCGACCTTCGGACAAGCAAAGTCAAGGGGGACAAGCCAGATTCACTTAACAACCAGGCTTACTAACTTATCCGCTGCAGTGATTCACTTAACGGCGGCAGCATGAAAGCTGGTAAAATGGGGGCAAAACTCACTTCACCAATGTCTCACTTAAGCACAGAAGTTTTGGGCTCCACTGTGGTCATAAGTCGAGGACTTCCCCCTCTTATCCTTCTTTATCTATCATCCTTCTCACCTTTCCTATTACCTGCTCGTACTGGTATCATGTGTCTTTATCACTTGCTGGTTGCATTTTATGACTTATGATTGTATCTTATGATTTATGATTTTGTCGCTTGGGTGTCTGTTGAGAGCTTACGCACCGGAGAGAAATTCCTTATGTGTCCAATCATACTCGGCCAATAAAGAACATTTTATTGTCCAGCCTGGCTGGGTGTCGAAGGCCAATTTCTAACTTGTTGGGATCCTGTTTTATTTTTATTATGCAAAGCCTGGAGGAACGCGAACGTGGAAAAGGCCACATTTATCTTCCGCAGAAGGTAAGTTGTCCTTGTGTTACGACCACAACTGAGCCCAGAATTTCCACTGCTAAGCAAGACGGTTGTTAAGTGAGGTTTGCTCCATTTTACGACCTTTCTTGCCACAGTTAAGTGAATCACTTGCAGTTGTTAGGCACTTCTGGAGGCAAGCTGTCCTACTGATTAATTGTTCGCACTGTCAGGAAATTTCTCCTTAATTCTAGGTTGCTTCTCTCTTTAATGACCTTCCATCTGGTGCTTTTTATTCTGCCCTCAGGGGCTTTGGAGAATAGCTTGACTCCCTCTCCTTTGGGGCAGCCCCTCAAATATTGGAAGACTGCTATCATGTCACCCCAATCCTTCTTTTCATTAAACTAGACATACCCAGCCTCATTATTCCAGGAGCATTTGCACCAAGACAAATTCCTTGTGTGTCCAATCACACTTGGCCAATAAAAGAATTCTATTCTATTCTATTCTATTCTATTCTATTCTATTCTATTCTATTCTATTCATTAAACCTTACTTTCATTCTGACTAGAGACTTGCAAGTTTCTTGGAAACATTTAAAGTAGTGTCATTCAACTTAGGGCAACCTGAAGATGGCGGGGCTTCAACTCCCCGAATCCCCCAGCTGTCAGGCTTTAAAATAAAGTGGATTTTAGCTCTCAAAATTCCCCAGCCAGCATGCTTTAAAATGGGTGGATTTTAGCCCTCAGAATCCCTCAGCCAACATTGTTTAAGATGGCAGGACTTCAACTCCCAGAATTCCCCCTGACGTCAGGCTTTAAGATGGGTGGATTTAGCTCCCAGAATTCCCCAGGTTAAGATGGTGGGAGTTCAACTCCCAGAATTCCCCCTGCCGTCAGGCTTTAAGGTGGGTGAATTTAGCTCCCAGAATCCCTCAGTCAACATTGTTTAAGATGGCGGGACTTCAACTCCCAGAATTCCCCCTGCCGTCAGGCTTTAAGATGGGTGGATTTAGTTCCCAGAATCCCTCAGTCAATATTAAGATGGTGGGACTTCAACTCCCAGAATTCCCCCTGCCATCAGGCTTTAAGATGGGTGGATTTAGCTCCCAGAATCCCTCAGTCAACATTGTTTCAGATGGCAGGACTTCAACTCCCAGAATTCTCCCTGCCGTCAGGCTTTAAGATGGGTGGATTTAGTTCCCAGAATTCCCCAGTTTAAGATGGCAGGACTTCAATTTCCAGAATTCCCGAGTCACCAGGCTTTAAGATGGGTGGGTTTCGACTCCCAGAATTCCCCAGCCAGCACGGCTAACTGGGGAATTCTGGGAGTTGAAGTCCACCCACCTTCAAGTTGCCAAGATTGAGAAATACTGACCTACAGGGGGAAAGCTGCAAATAATGAAGTGGACAGGATTATGTGGCGGCTGAGATGAAGTGGACAGGATTATGCGGTGACTAAGCTCCACCACATGTTTATTGGACCCGTGCCCTTCCTGGTTGGTTTATGCTGCCAGGGAGGTCACGTGCGGCTGGCTCCGGGCAGTGGTCAACGCGTCATTGAGGGAGGGGCTGTTCCCTGCGCCTTGAAAGAGGCGGTGGTGAGGCCCCTTCTGAAGAAGCCTGCCCTTGACCCAGCTGCGTTGAACAACTTTCGTCCGGTCTCCAACCTTCGCTTTTTAGCGAAGGTTGTTGAGAGTGTGGTGGCCCAGCAATTGCCACTTTTCCTGGAGGAAGCGGACTACCTGGATCCGTACCAATCGGGCTTCCGGCCCGGGTACAGCACGGAGACAGCATTGGTCGCGCTGATTGATGATCTCTCTAGGGCTCGGGACAGGGGTTCTTCCTCTGTCCTGGTCCTGTTAGATCTCTCAGCGGCTTTCGATACCATCGACCATGGTATCCTGTTGCGACGTCTCGGGGGGCTGGGAGTGGGAGGCACTGTTTTACGGTGGTTCTCCTCCTACCTCTCGGGACGTTCGCAGTGTTGGCAGGGGGACAGAGGTTGACTCCAAGGTATCTCACTTGTGGGGTGCCCCAGGGCTCGGTCCTCTCGCCCCTCCTGTTCAACATTTACATGAAGCCATTGGGTGAGATCCTCCGTGGCTTTGGGGTGAGTTATCATCAGTATGCTGATGATACACAGTTATACATCTCCACCCCAGGCCACATCAGTGATGCTCTCTCTGTGATGTCCCATTGCCTGGAAGTGGTGCGGATCTGGATGGACAGGAACATGCTTCGACTCAATCCGGCCAAGACAGAGTGGCTGTGCATACTGACATCTCGGTCCAGTTTGGATATTCCATCTTTGGTCATGGGGGAGGTGGTGTTGCCCCCCGTGGACAGGGCACGGAATCTGGGGGTCCTTCTGGACTCACGGCTCAGATTGGAGGAGCAGGTGGGGGCCGTGGCCAGGGGGGCCTTTGCCCAGATCCGGCTGGTTCGCCAGTTACGCCCATTCCTGGACCGAGATGCCCTGCGCACAGTCACTCAGGTGCTCGTTATTTCCCGACTCGACTACTGTAACGCTCTCTACCTAGGACTGCCCTTGCGTACCACTTGGAGGCTTCAGCTGGTGCAGAATGCGGCCGCGCGGGTAGTGATGGGAGCCTCCTGATACTCCCATATTACACCCCTCCTGCGCGACCTACATTGGCTCCCAGTTGCCCTCTGGGTGAGATTCAAGGTTCTGGTATCAACATTCAAAGTCCAGCATGGCATGGGTCCAGGTTATTTACGAGAACGACTCCTCCCAACATCAAATACCAACCGCCCTGTACGGGCGACAGACGGGCCTCCTCGGGTGCCATCTGTGACTCAATGTCGCTTGGCGACCGGGAGGGCCTACTCTGTAGCGGCTCCCACTTTGTGGAATCTTCTTCCGCTGGAGCTCGGTTGGCCCCGATCTTCGCACCTTCCGCCACGATTTGAAGACTTGGCTCTTTTTACAATCCGGGCTGTGCTGATTCTCTGGGGGTTGATTTTATTTAATTATGGGGTTTTAACTTTAATTCGGCTTTATTTGTTTAATATGTTTTTAATTAATTTATTTATTGTTGTATCTTCTTTTAGCTGTGAGCCGCCCCCAGTCCTTTTTGGAGAGGGGGCGGCATATAAGTCGAATAAATAAATAAATAAATAAATAATCAAGAAATAACCAACCTGTTCAGAAAGCGTGTGACCCAAAGCAGAACACAATTCTCCCCAAAAAGCTGTGGGTGAGACACTTTGCACCAACTGGGCTGTGTGTCCTGCCTTTTGATGCACCAGGACTGACGGGGCCATGTGGCTCGTTTGTGTTGTGTAAGATCTGGATGTGATTTAGGGTGGCTGGCCGGAGAAGACAGACCCCCAAGGCCAGCCGGCCCTGTGTTCTCAGCCTTGCAAAATCCACCGTGGGATTTACAAATGAGAAAAATTTGAGACATTTCCTGTAAAACCATAAGGGGAGGGCCCACCCGTGTCGCAATGCATCACTTCCTGATCTGACCCACACAGGGAAGAGGGGAGGGAGGGAAAACAAAGATAATTTACAGATAATCAGAGTTGGAAGGGACCTTGTAGGTCATCTAGTCCAACCCCCTGCCTAAGCAAGTGGAGACCCTACACCATTTCTGACAAACGGCAGTCCAATCTCTTCCTGCCTTGATTCCCCCTGCACAAAAAGCCGGAAAATGTCAACGCCACCAGCCTTGTTCTTCTTTCTCCCTTCCTCCCTTTCATTCCCCATTCGTCTCTCCCCCCCCCCAAGGAAACTCTGAAAGGAAAATAAATACTTTCTAACACGATCATTAATTGGAGTAAAAAAAGAAGCATTTTTTTCTCCCTGAGCAGGGCAGAGCTCTGAATAAGCCATCAGGACCAAATGGGCACGCTCCCTGGCATACAAATGACTTCATAATTCAATGTTACATAGGGAGGGAGGGAGGGAGAGAGAGAGAGAGAGAGAGAGAGAGAGAGAGAGAGAGAGAGAGAGAGAAGAGAAGAGAGAAGAGAGAGAGAGAGAGAAAGAGAGAGAAAGAGAGAGAGAAAGAGAGAGAGAGAGAGAGAGAGAGGAAGAGAAAAGAAAGAGAGAGAAAGAGAGAAAGAGGAAGAGAGATGAGAAAAAGAGAAATAGAGAGAAAGAGAGAGGAGAGAAAGAGAGAGGAAGAGAGAAAAAGAGAGAGAAAAGAGAGAGGAAGAGAGAAGAGAAAAGAGAGAAAAGAGAAGAAAAGAGATTAAAAGAGAGAGGAAAGAGGAGAAAAGAGAGGTTGAGAGAGAGGGGAAGAGAGAGAGAAGAGAGGAAGAGAGAGAGGAAGAGAGAAGAAGAGAGAGAAATAGAGAAAAAGAGAGAGGAGAGAGAGAGAGAGAGAGGAAGAGAGAGAGAGAGAGAGAAAGAGAGAGGAGAGAGAGAGAGAGAAGAAAAAAGAGCAAGGGAAAAAAAAGAAGACAAAAAAAAGACAGAAAAACAAAAACCCAAGGCCGGGAACAGCTCAATCGCGGCATTTGTGCAGGAGGCAAGCCCCAATTGTGCCGGGAGAGCTGCTTTGGCAGAACCAGGCGACATCTCTCGGTACAGCACAAATTGTTTCGCTGGAATAAAATAATCCGAAGGCTAATCGACCGCCCATCCCCACTGTGAGACAGTGAGAGCGATCCACACCCGCCTGCCTTTGGAAGTGGTGGGAGCTTCATCCCTGGAAGCTTTCCAGAAGAGACTGGACTGCCACCTGTCCGAAAAGATGCAGTAGGGTCTCCTGCTTGGGCGGGCGGGGGTGGGGGTGGGGGTTAGACTAGATGACCCACAAGGTCCCTTCCAACTCTGTTAATCTGCATCCAAAATCATTTTACGTCGACGGCTCTATGAGTCGGTCAAAACTATAAAATCCAGAAATGCAAAGAAAAATGAGACTCGCAGGAAAACAGGGGAGGAAAAGGAAAACAGTGTAAGGTACAAGGGGAAAGGAAAGGAAAAGCATTGGTATTCCAGTATTTGAGGGGCTGTCACAAAGAAGAGAGGATCAAGCTATTTTCCAAAGCACAAGAAACAAGAGAAATTAATTAATTGGTTTGTTTTTGTACATATAACTCAAGGCGGTCAAATATCCAACACACTTTCTATCTTTTCTCACAAGAAGAATCCTGTGAGGTGAGTTGGCAGAGAGAGAGGGACTAGCTGGGTGTCACCCCTAAGGCGGGACTACTGTGACCGTCTCCCTGGTGATTGGCCCAAAGTCACCAGCCACTTTTCATGCCTAAGGAGGGACTAGAACTCACCGTCTCCTGGTGATTGGCTCAAAGTCACCAGCTACTTTTCATGCCTAAGGCGGGACTAGAACTCACCGTCTCCTGGTGATTGGCCCAAAGTCACCAGCTACTTTTCATGCCTAAGGCGGGAGTAGAACTCACCATCTCCTGGTGATTGGCCCAAAGTCACCAGCCACTTTTCATACCTAAGGCGGGACTAGAACTCACCGTCTCCTGGTGATTGGCCCAAAGTCACCAGCCACTTTTCATGCCTAAGGCGGGACTAGAACTCACCGTCTCCTGGTGATTGGCCCAAAGTCACCAGTTACTTTTCATACCTAAGGCGGGACTAGAACCCATCGTCTCCTGGTGATTGGCCCAAAGTCACCAGCTACTTTTCATGCCTAAGGCGGGACTAGAACTCACCGTCTCCTGGTGATTGGCCCAAAGTCACCAGCTACTTTTCATGCCTAAGGAGGGACTAGAACTCACCGTCTCCTGGTGATTGGCCCAAAGTCACCAGCCACTTTTCATACCTAAGGCGGGACTAGAACTCATCGTCTCCTGGTGATTGGCCCAAAGTCACCAGCCACTTTTCATGCCTAAGGAGGGACTAGAACTCACCGTCTCCTGGTGATTGGCCCAAAGTCACCAGCCACTTTTCATGCCTAAGGCGGGACTAGAACTCATCGTCTCCTGGTGATTGGCCCAAAGTCACCAGCTACTTTCATGCCTAAGGGGACTAGAACTCACCGTCTCCTGGTGATTGGCCCAAAGTCACCAGCTACTTTCATGCCTAAGGAGGGACTAGAACTCACCGTCTCCTGGTGATTGGCCCAAAGTCACCAGCTACTTTTCATGCCTAAGGCGGGACTAGAACTCACCGTCTCCTGGTGATTGGCCCAAAGTCACCAGCTACTTTTCATGCCTAAGGGGACTAGAACTCACCATCTCCTGGTGATTGGCCCAAAGTCACCAGCTACTTTTCATACCTAAGGCGGGACTAGAACTCACCGTCTCCTGGTGATTGGCCCAAAGTCACCAGCCACTTTTCATGCCTAAGGCGGGACTAGAACTCACCGTCTCCTGGTGATTGGCCCAAAGTCACCAGTTACTTTTCATACCTAAGGCGGGACTAGAACTCACCGTCTCCTGGTGATTGGCCCAAAGTCAACAGCCACTTTTCATGCGTAAGGCGGGACTAGAACTCACCGTCTCCTGGTGATTGGCCCAAAGTCACCAGCTACTTTTCATACCTAAGGCGGGACTAGAACTCATCGTCTCCTGGTGATTGGCCCAAAGTCACCAGCCACTTTTCATACCTAAGGCGGGACTAGAACTCATCGTCTCCTGGTGATTGGCCCAAAGTCACCAGCCACTTTTCATGCCTAAGGCAGGACTAGAACTCACCGTCTCCTGGTGATTGGCCCAAAGTCACCAGCTACTTTTCATACCTAAGGCGGGACTAGAACTCACCGTCTCCTGGTGATTGGCCCAAACTCACCAGCCATTTTTCATGCCTAAGGAGGGACTAGAACTCATGGTCTCCTGGTGATTGGCCTGAAGTCGCCTAACCAGCTTTTATGCTTAAGGCGGTACTACAACCCATGGTTTTGACTCTGAGGGTTGGCGTCCTAAAAGTCTCTTTTCCCACTGCTGTTATAACTTCAGTGCTAAAAGAACAGTTGTGAGTATACACAAAAGATATACTGATTAGCCTGGGAACTATTAGGCAGCGGCTGTCTTCACTTTCTTTCTCTCACACTTACTATCAGAGCTGAGTTGCCTCTTGCTTCCCCAGAATGCCCCCCCTCCCTCATTGGTACATTCCATCCCACGTTAGACACCCCCCCCCATTTTTAAGTATTTATATTTTCCTTCTCTTTCCTCCCATTCTGAAACCCGCGGTTCATACCCAGTGCCTTCGGCTTCCCTCCTTGCATCTCCTCCATGCCAATCCGATCGATCGATCAATCAATCGATCAGCCCATTGATAAAACCACAGAGAGGCCAATGGTTCAGCAGCTTTTCAATGCAGCAAGTCCTGCCTTTGATTGTCGTAGGCATAGCAAAAGCCGCTGCCTGACCCTCAGACGGTGTTGTCAGTCCCTGGGGTCCAAAAAGCATGCGGATCCCTTATCCTCAGCTAACCCCAAGGGGGAATCCCAATGCAATAAAGCAGGGGAAATACGAGGATTTCCCACGGACTCACTTCCCACGATGGGGTGAAACATACGTACACATTGGTAAAATAACTGGATAACAGAGTTGGAAGGGACCCTGCACGTCTTCAAATCCAACCCACTGCTTGCTGTGGTTAGCCGGCAGCAGGTGCGGACGGTGGAGGAGACTGAGGACTCGGATGAGGGGCCGGGACCATCAGGGAGTGGACTGCTGCCTTCAGGGATTGTGGGGGCTGGCAGCAGCGATGAGGAGGTTCCCAAGGAGCCTGTGCCAAGTGTGCGTGAGCGCAGGAGGATTCGTAGAAGAGAACAGCTGCAGCAGCACAGGCGCCTCGGGAGTAAGGATGCAACGTAATGGCCCCTCCCTCCAGGGAATATAAGCCTGGTTTTCAAAAGGTTTTTGCCTTTGCAAAAGGCAAAAAACGCTTGAAGGACCCAGCATTGTGTGTAGAGACTCCGGCTTCTCTGAAGAATTCTGTCATGGCTTTCCTGGTTGGACTAATTGGCTGCAAGCCATCTTTTACCTACAAAGAAGTTTATTTGTAGATTAAAGCTGTGAAGGTTTGAGTTGCTGCGTTTGTTTGAGATTTTCTTGCTGGTAACAGGGTTGGGTCAGAACACTGCTCAAGCAGGGCCCCCCATTTCAGACGAATGGTTATCCAGTCTCTTCTTAAAAACTTCCAGTGTTGGAGCATCCATAACTTCTGGAGGCAGGTTGTTCCACTGGTTAATTGTTCTCACTGTCCGGAAATTTCTCCTTAGTTCTAAGTTGCTTCTCTCCTGGATTAATTTCCCCCCATTGCTTCTTGTCCTGCCTTCAGGTGCTTTGGAGAATAGCTTGACTCCTTCTTCTTTGGAGCAGCCCCTCAAATATTGGAAGACTGCTATCTTGTCTCCCCTGGTCCTTCTTTTCATCAAACTAGACCTACCCAATTCCAGCAACTGTTCTTTATATGTTTTAGCCTCCAGTCCCCTAATCCTCTTTGTTTCTCTTCTCTGCACTCTTTCTAGAGTCTCAACATCTTTTTTACAATGTGGTGACCAAAACTGGATGCAGGATTCCAAGTGTGGCCTTAGCAAGGCCTTATAATGTGGTATCAACACTTCACGCGATCAAGCAGAAGCAAAATAAAAAATCAACGTACAGCTGAATGACAATCATCGCCTCTGTGCAGAATTTTCTTGGCTACCCCATGCAAAGCAATCACATAAATGGGGAACACAAACCAGGTTGGCTTCAATTTCTAAAATGTCTTTAGCGCAAGAGGTTTTGGGCATCTCTATCTTAAATCTCTCCAGTCGCTTTATTCAGGGGTTTTGGAAACAAGAGCTGGACATTTTGACGTGGGATCTTTACACAACTGTTTTGTGATTCAGTGCATCGCGGAACGACAATTCAATTTTTTTTACGCAGGGAGTCCTCGACTTACGACTATAACAGAGCCCAAAATTCCTGTCGCTAAGCCAGAAATTTGTAGAGGGAGCCTGACTCCATTTTGACAACCTTCCTTGCCACCGTGGCTAAAGGAAATCGCTGCAGTTGTTAAAGTTAATAAATATGGTTGTTAAGGAAATCTGGCTTCCTCATTGACTTTGCTCGTCAGAAGGTCACCAAAGGGGATCATGTGATCCTGGGACCCAGCAACAGTCATAAATGTGAGTCGGTTGGCAAGCGTCTGAATTTTGATCACGTGAGCATGGGGAATGCTACAAAAGTCGTAAGTGTGAAAAATGGGCATAAGTCACTTTCTTCAGTGCCATTCCTCCTTTCTTTTTTCCTTCCTTCCTTCCTTTCCT
>SOZL01001717.1:0-22269 GCA_009733165.1 Naja naja | reverse complement strand
AAAAAAATTGGAAGGAGTAGACCGAAAACTAGTAGCTATAAACAAAAGACTTAGATGAGTCCATTATAAATCTAGAAATGGAACTTGCTGCTTTTACCTATGCTTTCAAAATGTGCCTGAAGATAAGGATGAGGATTTGAAAATGATTATGGCAGAAATATTAGCAGAAGCTACCCAACAGGAGATTGGAGAGATCAAAAATGATGTGGATGAAATTTATAGAGTATACACCAACTATGCCAGACGTAATAAACTCCCAAGGGAAATACATATTCGTTTACTAAAAAAACAGTAAGAGATGAAGTATACAAAGCAATGAGAGATGAAACTATAACCTATAAATGTAAAGAAATGCAGAGACTAAAACAGATCCCCAGAAGAATTAGAGAACAGAGGCGGACTATTGTTTTCTTTTTCTTTTAACTTTGTTTATTCAACATTTAAGAAATTAAAACATATATTCACATTTTACAGCATTGTCTAAGGAGTAGATACACTTGTACTTTTCTTCTGATAGTGTGTTATACATTGTCATAATAACTCCTTTGTCATTTTAAACTATATATATGCATACATATAGTTTATTTACATTTATTTACATCACCCTTATTTTTCCAAAATGTTACCAGATCATCAGATATCACCTTTTCTTTATCCAGTCATACCAGATATCCCATGTTTTGTAGTATTCACTGTCTTGCTTATCTTTTAACAACTTACTTAGTCTATCCATCTTGGCACATTCATGTGCCTTATTGATTATCATATTTTCTGAAGGGTCATAGCCAATTTCCAATTTTGAGCAAAACTTATTCTAGCTGCCATTATAATATGAAGGATCAAATATCGGTGCTTCCTATTCATATTTGGTTCTAACATGCCTAATAAAAAAAATTCGGTTTGAATTTTACTCTCTGTTTTGTTATTTCCTCTATCCATATTCTAATTTTTGCCAATATTTTCATGGATGGGGCACGCCCACCACATATGGAAATAAGTTCCTGATTATAATTACATTTCCAAAAATTGGGTATCATGTTTGGGAACATTTTGATAATCTCACATGTAAGTGCCAGCGATGAAACATTTTATATACATTCAATTATTGTTTGCCTGCAGAAACATGAATTATATGGAAAACTCCATGAGAAAATTGTAGAACTGAAGTATAAAAATATTTGTGTAATAGGAGATTTCAATGCAATTACAGATGCAAAATTTGATTATAGAAGCAGTAAAATAAGCAAAAAGGTAAGGAAAACTTTACCAAAGACCTTTAAAATGGTGAAGAAGTACGCATTCAAGACATATGGAGAGAAAGAAATCCGAGAAAAATCAATACATACACTACTCAAATAGACACCAATCCTGGTCAAATTAGACATCATATGGATGTCACTGAAATTAAGTGCCAATTACAAGAAATAGAAATAGAACTGTGGGCGGATCACAGTCCAGTTAAGGTTAAGTGGAAAGGACAAAATAAAAAAGTGAGATGGGTGTTGAATCAATCCATATTAAATGATAAAGAATTCATACAAACAGTTGAAAAGAAATGAACTTCTTCAAAGAGAATAGAAAGGAAGACTTTCTATTGCAAAACATATGGGATACAGCCAAGGCATATTTTATAAACCATACCTTATATAGGAAAGAAAAATAAGGAAAATAAGCAACATCAAAAGACATTAGAAAGGTAGTACAAAAGATTAGAAAATACAGCTACAGAAAGAACCACAAAAAATCTTAAAAACCAAATGGAACTAGTAAAACACAGAGTTTAACTGAAAAAGTAGAAGTGGCACAAAAAATTAAAAGGGCAAAGAAAAACTTTGAAAATGCTAACAAACCAGGAAGGTGGCTGGCATGCAAATTAAAAAGGAGAAAGAAAAGAGACAGATACAATCTTTGGCAGATGAGAAGGGCATACTTCAGCACCAAAATGACAAAAATAATAATTCAGAATTACTATGAAAACCTATATGATCAAGAGAAAATCTCAGAAGATAAAATAAAGCAATACTTGGAAAAACTAAGCTACCTAAAATGCCTGAAACAGTGAGACTATGTTAAATGAAAGGATAGCGATGTTTGAACTTAGAGGCAATTAAGAAACAACAAAACACCAGGGCCAGATGAGTTACGGGTGGAATTTTATAAATACTTACAAAACACTCTACGACAGTCAATGTTGGAAGTCTGCAATGAAGTTTTGTTAGAATCCAAGACACCAAACACTTGGATGGAAGCAAACATTATTCTTATACCAAAAGAAGATTCAGATTTAAGGCAGATCAAAAACTATAGTCCAATTTTGTTATTAAACATGGACTATAAAATATATGCATCAATAATAGCAGAAAGATTGAAAAGATTTCTGAATGAGTTTATACACCCAGATCAGAATGGATTTTTACCTAACAGACAAATAAAAAATAATATGAGGATTATTTTGAATATATTGGAATACTATGAAGCACATCCTGAAAAGCAAATGGCATTTATCTTCCTATATGCACAGAAAGCATTTGATAATATAAACTGGCAATTTATGTTATCATAATTAAAACATACAGAATTAGATGAAAGATTTACCAATATGATCAAGATGATTTACTTTAAACAGACTGCAAAAGTTATTCTAAATGGTGACATGACAGAGAATTTCAATATTAAAAAAGGCAAAAGGCGAGGATGTCCCTTGACCCCATTTTGACACTGGAAGTGCTAATAAAAATATCAGACAGGATATAGAAATAAAAGGGATGGAAATAAAAAAGGAAAAATACAAATTACAGGCATTTGCAGACAACCTAGTATTTATTATAGAAGAATCACAAGAAACTGGATCCAAACTAATAAGAAAAATAGAAGCCTATGGCGAAGTTGCAGGATTGAAAATAAAGAGAAAACCAAAATACTAGTTAAAAATCTTGCAGACAAACAGAAAAAAGATCTAATGAAGAAAATAGATATCCAGATAATGAAGAAAGCTAAATATTTGGGAACTCAACTATCAGATGTGTAACTATAAAAAGATAATTATTCCAAATTAATACAACAAATTAAACTAGATTTGGAAAAGTGGAAAAGCCTGCAACTATCACTGATAAGAAGAATAGCTATCATTAAAACAAATATTTTGCCAAGATTACTATATTTGTTCCAAACAATTCCAATAAAGTTGGGGAAAAAATATTTTGAGAAACTAAATAGATTAACATCAAAATTTATTTGACAAGGGAAAAAAGGTAGAATAAGTTTGAAATTTTACAAGAGTCTAAACATAGAGGAGGTTTTGGCTGCCAGATTGGGAGTTATATTACAAAGCATCAGCACTATGTGGCTGAAAGAATGGGTAAATTTGAGACATAGATGACTATTAATTGTGGAGGGACATGACTTGTAACTGGGATGGCACGTCTTCCTATGGTATGGAAAAATAAAATACACAGTTACTTCCAAAGACACTATATTAGAAATGCATTACTGTCAGCATGGGCAAAAATTAGAGAAAAACATTATTTGAAAATACCAGTCTAAATATTTATAAGATATAAAGACATTCTGAATGAAAAAGGGAAACTTAAAAGTAAAAGGAACTGAAGGAATTGATTTAGCATGGTGGCCACAGGGACAAATACAATCAAGTCAAGGAACTAACAGAATTAGATCAGATCCTAATAGGAACAGATCAAAAACTAATAAAAAATTTGCAACTATCTACTGAGCTTTAGAATGGAAGAAGAACAACTAAGGAAACGATGGTAGTGTGGGCCAAAACTTTGGTTACTCGATAGAACTAGACAAATGGCAAAAATTGTGGGAGAGGAATTATACAGTAACAATGTCAACAGCATATAAAGAAAACTTATATAAAATGTTTTACAGATGGCATGTTCTACCAGCAAGACTAGCTAAGATGTTAATGTTCTTAATGTCGGCTAAGTGCTGGAAATGTAACAAGACACCAGGCTCATATTACCATATGTGGTGGACGTACTCAAAAAAATACTGGATAAAAATACACACTTGGATAGAAAAAATGTTAAAGAACACATAGACTTAAAATTGGAAATATTTCTGTTGGGTATCGTACCAGAAAAAGATAATAAAGGAAATATGTACTTAATACTACATGTATTAACAGTGGCTAGAATTGCATTTGTGCAACATTGGAAGAACAGAGAGATTCCCTCAGAAGAGAATGTAATAAAAAAATAAGTATGTGCAGAAATGAATAGACTAACACTTAAAATTAAAGATAAGGAAGACACTGAATATTTTTAATATGGGATTCATTTTATCAATGGTTAATGAGCAGAAACAGAAGTTAGATTTTAAAAAATATAAGAGAATGACTAATTTTGTAAAAATGGCTTACCAAATGGATATATAAGCACTACTGACATGTTTATTATTAATGCTACTGTTATTATATGTTTAATACTAAGAATATGAACACTATTGTTATTATGAGGATGATTATTGTTCAAAATAACTATACCCAGACAACACACTCTTTATAGACATTGACATTTTTGCTTTTTATATTTAATAAAAATAAAACATTGACAACAATTATTGTTTGCCTGTAATCACACAAGATGACCTTATAGAAAGGTTCCTATGTGGAGAGGGTGATCCTTCATTGATTGGGAACTGCCCACAGTTGGTTATAAAATGAACAGCTATATAAATGTATTAAATAAGTAAATAAATGTGTCAGCTGTCACAACTTGATCAGTTAGAAAAGAAAGACCCCCTGGTTATCACTGTGCAATTACATTCAAACAAATTGTTTTGGTAACAGTCCCTGGCTTGACAGGCTGTGATGTGACCTTGATGTGACCATGGAACAGCTGGTGGCTCTCATGGGATGTCAAAACGAGTATTTTTGATTCCCCTTATGCTAGCCCCTCACCTTATCCCACCCCACAGCTCCTTCCCCATTGCATATGGCAGACTGGCATCTGGCGAAGCATGGCTGGTGCAGCAGCATGGCAATCCTGACAATATGGTAGAATCCATTTCAAAAATTAGCACCAAGGATCTGAATAGATTAGCAGTTGAGCCCACAGCAAAAGACATTTTTTCAATTAATCTATTTAATATTTGTCAACAATTTACAATTTAGACCAGTGATAATTTTAAGACATCTTCAGAGGAAGATGTATCAAAACATGAATAACAGCTGATTAGTTAGAATAGTGAACAGTGAGGAGATAAAACAATTTATCATTCAAAACTATTCTGTTTTTCTTTCAGCAACCTTCATTCTAGCAAGGATTTTCAATTTTCTTCCACATCTCCATGTAATTTATTTATTTCTAGTACAAAAGCACAGCAGAACACCTTATACATAGAAAAGCAGGCATAGTGGAATTGGAACACTCAATTTGGTGGATGTTCTGAATAAGAACATATCTTAACAGAAGTTTGGGGAATGAAGGGAAGTTATTTCACCCAACTTTACACTTAGCCTCTTTACAGTCTCCTTCTTGCCCCTGTGAATAGTTTGACTTGAGTCCCTTCCTGATGTCTTTACCCAGTTCCATTTGTGTACAAAACTGGACATTCCAGAAGAGACATTTGACCCAAGCAATCAGAATTCTGGAAACTTAACTACAGGGTAATAATATCTTCAATTCTTCAGTACTCATTCTCTCCTTGACAGGTTTTTTCTGAATACTTCAAGGAGCTGGAGGAAGAGAGCATCCGTGACAATTTTGTCATTGTGTATGAGCTACTGGATGAGCTGATGGACTTTGGGTTTCCTCAGACAACAGATAGTAAAATTTTGCAGGAGTAAGTAATCTATTTACTTGTTCTTCCAGGATCTATATCTGCTTTTCTGCTACTGCTCAGGATTTTAAAAACTATAAATGTTGCCATGAAACAAAATTCCAACATGCATAAAATTCTAGGTTTTTAGTTTAGATATTCATACTTACATTTTTCAAAGATCACAGAAAGGGACTCTTAGATGACATCTGCCAGACTTACAATTTTAAAATTAGTTTTATCCTGGAAACAAACCTTTTCTCGTCACTATCTTTTTTTGTTTACTTCACTCTAGGTTTGCCAATTGTTCCACTTAGGTCCATCTGAACACAAATCAAATTTGGGAGAACTTGGGAGCAACATTGAAGCAAAATAGTTGAGAGGTCTCCCAGTCTCCTGGTAGCAGGCACACTCCTTTGCATTTATTCTTTTACTATTACCTTAATAAAAACACCTTTGTTATTGCTTTTAACTTTCTTTATGGTCCTAAATTCATGTTGTGCTCTAAGCTTTCTGATTGTCCTTCTGAAGATATTAATGACTTATTGGTATCCCTCCTGGGTGATTTACCAGAAGTGGTATTCAGCAGGTTCTGACCAGTTCTGGAGAACCAGTAGTGGAAATTTTGAATAGTTCGGAGAACTGGCAAATACCATCTCTGACTGGAGAATTTACAGTATCCTTCCCCTGCCATGCCCACCAAGCCACGCCCACAGAACAGGTAGTAAAAAAATTTGAATCCCATCACTGGTGATTACGCCCCATTTCATTTCCTGTAACTCTGAGTTCAGTCAAAACTGTCTATGCATCCACAATAATGTCTGCTTTGCTTTGTTATTGTTGGGGTGGAACATTATGAAATTGAACTGCTGCTATCTTATTTTCAATAAGTTGCCAATCATCCTAATCATCCTTTGACTTAATTCATTCCCATTTCTGTCCATGGGGTCCCATCTCCTGTTGGCTTTCTTGAAATCCTAATGTGTATGTATAACTAGATTCTAGTTTTTGAATGTGAACCTTTAAATTTTTTTGTCAAATATATAGGTATGTCTCAGCATTATAACTAGGAAGTATTCAGAGAGAGATCATTCTTAGTCCTACTAATAAGAAGGACATCTTGCATTGGAAAATACAAGCGCCAGCACACCCTTCCCCTTCCTGCCCACCTGAAATGCTGTTGATATTTTGATGCTACTCTAGACGAGGGGTCGCCAATCTTTTGGACCTCAGGGACCACAAAACTCATAATTTTAAATCCCAGGGACCACTAACTGGTTCTGTGGGCATGGCCTAATTTGTGGGTGTGGTTTGGTGGTCATGTGACTGGCTGGGCATGGCTTGTATGTAAATATTATAAATATTTATATAAATATTGAATTTTTATTAAAAAAAGAGCAACTTTTTAAAGAGCCTTGGTGGTGCAGGCTGTTAAATGCCTAGCACTTAGTTCCAGCTGCCTGCAATTAGTGCAGGCTTGAATCCCACCAGGCTCAAGGTTGACTCAGCCTTCCATCCTCTTGGGGTAGTAAATTGAGGACCCAAGATTGTTGGGGGCAATAAGCTGACTTTGTAAAAATGCCGCTTGGGGGGGCCAAAAAGCCCTAGTAATAAGCAGGCATATACAATGGAATGAAGGCTATTGCTGAGCGCATTGGGTTGTGCTCCAAAAATTGTAAGCTGCCCTGAGTCTCTGGAGAAGGGCAGGATATAAATATGAATTTAAAAAAAGCTTTTACCCAAAATCAGGCAAAGCAGGCAGGCAGATTGAGTTGCTCACAGAATCACAGATTCATTCAGAGAGCTATCTATCTGCCATCGGCTAGCTCAGTCTGTCACATAAAATTTGCTTGCAAGCAAACTCATAAAATTTGCTAGCAAGCAAACTCACAAATTAACTCACAACACACCATGTATGTAAATATTGAATTTTTTCATAAAAAAAGAGCAACTTTTACCCAAAATCTGGGAAAGCAGGCAGGCAGATTGAGTTGCTCACAGAATCATGCAGTGATCTCTCCATCTGCCATCGGCTACCTGAGTCTGTCACATAAAATTTGCTTGCTGTGAGTCTTCACTGAATAATAGAACCCTAAGGAAGTCCTAAGGAAGGTTCTAAAGATTAGATAGAAAGCAAGAAATGCAATGATTTCCTGCTTTCTAGATAATCTGAATCTCCCAGCATGGCAGAACAGCTGATGGTCGGGGGGGGGAAAAAGGAAAAATAGCAACTTAGCAGGCAGGTTTTCCAGGTAAGGAGTGAATAGACAGGGAGGGTTCCCGCAGTCCATATGGGCGGCACAGCCTTGTGTTTCTGCGCAGCCTAGACTAATTGCTTTGGTGGGTACTCTGGAGGTGACATTTCTCTGCGGACCACCAAAATTTTCAGCCCACCAGTTGGTGACCGCTGCTCTAGACAGCAAAATGTATCTGAGACAAGCTATACTGTAGTAGGATGTTTGATCAGGAGGAATTCTTTCACTGTATCATAGGTACATCACTCAGCAGGGCAACAAGTTGGAGATAGCTAAATCCCGGGTTCCATCCACTGTCACCAATGCAGTCTCTTGGAGATCAGAGGGGCTTAAATACAAGAAGAATGAGGTCTTCATTGATGTCATTGAATCTGTTAACCTGTTGGTGAGTCAGACTTCAATTATTTGTGGTAGAAGATTATATAAATGAGGGTTTTAGAAGCTTCAGCATGATTGTAACAAGTCCAGAAATGTGTGTAGGATACAAAAATAATGAACTTTGGATTTATGCCCTGAACATGGTGGCATATTTAAACACATTACACTTTTTTCAAGTACCTCAACTATCTTTATTAAATAATGTAAAATTTAATATATATAAAAAATGAAATCTTACGTTATTTCATTAAGATAGTATAGCTGATACACTTGAAAAAAATATAATCAGCATAGAATTTTAAAAGTATATTATACCTTAAAGCAATGGTTTTAACTGAGGAACTGAAAACCCTATGAAGCAGATGAAGACTATCATTTTGGCAAAGGACAGAAAAAAGAAACGATCTCCATTTTGCATCTTCACCTGTCCATCTGCCTTGTTTTATGTATGTATGTATGTATATGTATGTATGTATGTATGTATGTATGTATGTATGTATGTCTTGTGTATTGGTCTTGTCCGTGTAAGATTGAGAGTATCTTGGCGACGTTTTGACGAGATCCCACTCGCCATCTTCAGGCTGGTGTCTTGGCCTTTGTGCTTGTGGCACAAGCACAAGCCGAAGACACAGCCTGAAGATGGCGAGTGGGATCTTGTCGAAAAGTCCCCAAGATACTCTCAATCTTATGGACAAGACCAAATACAAAGACTACATACTTTACCGTGAAAAGCTATGAAAGCAAATATATATATATATATATATATATATATATATATATATATATATATGTTTTCGTAGATTTTCACGGGTAATAGTAGGTCTTGGTGTATTCGGTCTTGTCCCTGTAAGATTGAGATACCTTGGCAACGTTTGACGATCTCATCCGTCATCTTCAGGCTGGTGTCTTCAGCTTCTTCTCCCAGGAGAACGGAAGCTGAAGACACCAGCCTGAAGATGCGGATGAGATTTCATCAAACGCTGCCAAGGTATTCTCAATCTTACACGGACAAGACCCATACACCAAGACCTATCTATCTATCTATCTATCTATATCTATCTATCTATAAATGTTGTAGAAAGAAAGATAACACTAATAATAAACTAATATAAAGTAAAAAAGAAAAAGAAAAGAAGACAAAACAATGCAAGAAAAGAAAAAAAGTTAAAGAAAAATAGAAAAAGAAAAAAAATACAAAGAAATGGCTTCCAATATTTTTTTCAGCAATTATAAGTACAATTTAACCTCTCTAAACTTACAGTACATTATGACACTCTTCTTTCTATAATTTTTATGTCTAATCCTCAAAGCCATAAATCACAAATTCATTTTTTTTCATTGGCTGGCTGACAAATCACTTTCAATAAGTAGTCCTCAATATCTACATGGAAGTAAGTGGAGTATCCCAAGGTTCTATTTTAGGCCCAATACTCTTCAAAATCTTCATAAATGATTTAGATGACGGAATAGAAGGGGAACTCATCAAATTTGCAAATAACACTAAGTTGGCAGGAATAACCAACACCTAAGATAATAGGCTCAAGATCCAGAGGAATCTAAACAGACTTGAACACTGGACCCTGTCCAACAAAATGAAATTCAGTGTAGAGAAAAATAAGGTCTTACACTTAGGCAAGAAAACCCAATATATAGGTTAGGCAAGAAACCTAACTCAAATATAGCAGTAGGTACAGATTAGTTGAAACCTAGCTCAATAGCAGTAACTGGGAGATCTTGGAGTCCTAGTGGACAATCAAATATGAGCCAGCAGTGTGCAGCAGCAGCCAAAAAAGCCAACAGAGGGATAGAATCAAGATTATGTGAAATACTAGTATAGCTTTATAAAGCCTTACTAAGACCACATCTGGAAAACTGCATCCAGTTTTGGTCACCAGATTGTAAAAAAGATGTTGAAACTTTGGAAGGAGAAGGGCAACAAAGATGATTAGCAGCCTGGAGACTAAAACATATGACAAACATTTGCAGGAATTGGGTATGTCTAGTCTAGTGAAAAGAAAGACTGGGGTGACATGATAGCAGTATTCCAATATTTGAAGGGCTGCCACAAAGAAGAAGAGTCAATCTATTTTCCAAAGAAAGCACCAGAACATAAGACAAAAAACAATTGTTTCGATTAGTTGGCAACTAATTAAGGAGAGAAGCAACCTAAAACTAAGGAGAAATTTACTAACAGTGAAAACAATATCAGACTTGCGTTCAGACATGGGTTCTCCATCACTGGATGGAATGGGGCAACCAGCCACAGCCAACTCACCATGGCCAACTTGCCACAGGATAATGAACCACAGGACAATTTAACAATTCAGTTTAAATTTTAAAATAAATGTAAAATTATTTTACTTGCTGTCATTCACATTTCATTTTGTCATTGTCACTCTACCCTTTGAGAGTCTCCTAGGATTACCCACTCTGATTTAATGGTGGTGATTGGTGAAGTTTTTGTTTCTATGTTTTATTGGGAACTTCAGCATGACTATGTTCAAGAGGAGAAGGAGCCATATTTTCTCATGCAGAGGAGTGTTGAGAGTGAATGGAGGACATCAGACCCTACTTGTCTTTCAGGTTAATGCCAATGGGAGTGTCCTGCTGAGTGAAATAGTGGGTTCCATCAAACTGAAGGTGTTCCTTTCTGGTATGCCAGAGCTACGCCTGGGCCTCAATGATAGGGTGCTTTTTGAGCTCACAGGACGTAAGTAAATCACAGTGTGATGACATGAGCATTTGGGGAGGAATGGCATGAGCATTTGGGGAGGATGGCATGAGCATTTGGAGAGGAATGATGACATCAATAATGTCTTTACACTTTCATATCTATCTATGGAATGTGTCAGATTGGTTATAAAGTTAGGAAAAAAGCTAGTCTGCAATTTTGCTTTGAGAATGTCTATAAAAGTCCATACTATTAGAGTTTGCAGCAATCCAACCAGCACACAAGACTATTTCACACCATCAGCACCTTCTGAGATTCAGGAGTCTGCATTCCATGCTGTTCCAACTCAATAAATAAACTCTGCCTGTGCAACAAATGCTGCTCCACACTCACTTGTGGCTGCATCCAGGATCTGCACAATTGTCTTCATAATTGCACAATATTGCATGCTGATGCACTCACATGCATACTTCTCAATTTCAGCCAAACCTCATTTGTAGTCTTTAAATCAACTACATTCAAAAGTTGTTCATCTTCTAAACTTAAGATGATGTAGGCCAGTGCCTTATCATGCTGCCTTTGATCTGTTGCTGCTAATGGTGCCTGGGGTGGATTAATAACAATATCCCAGAGCTCCTTTAGGAAGCATTCCAATTTTGCATCCCAAATAGTATAATTCTTCTGTCCCAATCGAGGCAAAGAGCTTTCCTTTTAACAGAGGCTGTCCTTCAGCTGAATTACAGTTCAGTCTTACTGTGGGCTTGGTGTTCTCTGGGCCCATAACCTGTTAATGTTTGCAGCAATCCAACCAGCACACAAGTAAATAATTCAGCAGGATTCATTTATATCAGAAACTTGTTTATATACAATAATTTAAAACATGATGCATATATACAATACCCATGCACCTCTTGCAATGTGGTAGCGAATACAAGAACAAGAAGCAGAAGCCATCAGAACCACCAGAAACACAGAAGCTCTGTATTTATACAGACCAGTTACCCTAAGCCACGCCCAGTCTCCAAGCTGTCTGGCATGGCTCACAACAGGTGCTGTTTCTTAGTCATCAAACAGTTCCCATTAGTTGACTTGTTGTTATGTCAATCCTGGGTTATAATTTCTTATATACTGGCACATATATTTTGGTTTAATTTCAATAGACTATGCTGTAATTTTTAATTAGAATTTTGTATTGTTAAATTTTATTTAGTTTTTAGTTTTCCCCTCCACAAAGCTGTTCATAACTTTATATGTTTCTTTTGCAGCATATTCATGGGATTTGATTATCAGAAATGAGGGCTCATTATTTTTCTTTTATTTTGTGAAACTTTGCTTCCATTGAAGGCTACCACCAAAAACAGGCAATTATTTCTTAATACATCTAGTATGCCAGAGATTATATTTGTCTTTTAATAACTGTACTTCTGACTTTCAGGTGGAAAAAATAAGTCTGTAGAACTCGAGGATGTCAAGTTCCACCAGTGTGTACGACTATCACGTTTTGACAATGATCGTACTATTTCATTCATTCCACCTGATGGAGATTTTGAGCTTATGTCATATCGCCTGAGTACACAGGTAGATCTTTGAAGTGTTCTTGGAAATGGAACACAGAAAAAAATATCCCAGGACTCAGTGTTGGGATTAAAAAAAATTACTACCAGTTCTGTGGGCATGGCTTGGTGGGCATGGCAGAGGAAGGATACTGTAAAATCTCCATTCCCACCCCACTCCAGGGGAAGGATACTACCAAATCCCATTCTCTCCCCATCCCACTAACCTGTTTTCCAGCTCCATTCTCCTGTGCAGGGCAACAAAAGAAAACCCAGCTGATCAGCTGGGACTTGGGAGGCAGAGAATAGATGGGGAAGGGGCCAGTCAGAGGTGATATTTTCTGGTTCTCCGAATTATTCAAAATTTCCACTACCGGTTCTCCAGAACTGGTCAGAACCTACTGAATATCCCCTCTGCCGGGACTTTATTCACACAACTATAATCTCATGTACCATCTTCCCTTTACTGAGATAGGTATCCTTCCCTTGCTTGTGGGACATCACAAAGATAACACCTACACTTTGCTGAGGATTGATGTCCAAGTGTGGCAGTTGCCTATTTATAAAATAGTAGAAATTGCTGTAGAAGGGAGGTTTTATTTTGGTAAAGAGAGAACAACAGAAAATGTCCAGATAATTAATGGTTTCCTTTTTCAAGTAGGCTGATTCTTTGCCAATCAGAAAACTGTCTATTGAGATATCTGAAAAACTTTACAAGTATGATAAATGCCTAATAATGGCTGTATATAGTGTCTGGACTCAAACTTTGCAGCAACAAGCCAGCCATGCATATAACATATTCAGTCCAAAAGAGTCATATAGTTTAATGCAAAGTATGAACGCAGTGTTGCACAAGATAATTAGGATAGAATCTCAGCACTTTTTTATTTTGAGTATTTTGCCAGCAAAATATAATTAAATATGTTGTCTGGTGCTGCAGTGATTAGAATGCAATATTGTGGCACAGCCCATAGTCTGCAGTTCGATCCTGATGGGGCTCAAGTTGATTCAGTCTTCCATCCTTCCAAGATTGGTAACACGAGGACCCAGATTGTTGGGTGCAATCTGCTTATATTGCTGTAAAGCTCTGTGGGGAGGTATATTCAGTAAATTTAAGTGCTATTGCTAAATGGAATACAATACTTTTCAGCTAAAGTTAGTCGGGGCAATTTTGCCACCCATGACTATTTCTCCTTCTTATTAGTTCTTAAATAGCATTGGTGACATTTTTGCAGTTGATAAGTAAATTAGCCATTCTTTTATACAGATGAAACAGAGTTGGAAGGTACCTTGTAGGTCATCTAGTCCAACCCCCCTGCTCAAGCAGACCTTACATCATTTTTGACAGATAGCAGTCCAGTCTCTTCTTGAGAGTTTCCAGTGATGAAGCTCCCACAACTTCCAAAGGCAAGCTGTTCCATTAGTTGATTGTTCTCACTGTCAGAAAATTTCTCCTAATTTCTAGGTTGAATCTCTCCTTGATCGGTTTCCATCCATTATTCCTTGTCTGGCCTAAAGGTGTCTTGGAAAATAGCTTGACCACTTCCTCTCAGTGGCAGCCCCTCAAATATTGAAACATTGCTATGATGTCTCTCCTGGTCCTTCTCTTTGCTAGACTAGCCATGCTCAGTTCCTGTAACCGTTCTTCATATGTTTTAGTCTCCACTGCTCCCCTAATCATCCTGGTTGCTCTTCTCTGCAGTTTTTCTAGTCTCAACATCTTTTTTATAATTTGGTGACCAAAACTGGATGCAGTATTCTAGGTGTGATCTTACTAAGGCTTTATAGAGTAGTATTAGTACCTCACTGTATCCCTCTGTTAATGCAACTTAGGAATGTGTTGGCTTTTTTGGCTGCCGCCACACACTGCTGGCTCATATTTAACTGGTTGTCCACTAAGATTCCAAGATCCCTCACTTGTGGTTTTTCTTGCCTAAGTGTAGGACTTTACTTTCTCTATGTTGAATTTAATTTTGTTAGATAGGGCCCAGTGTGCAATTCTTTCAAGATCCACCTTGATCTTGAGACTATCATCTAAGGCAGGGGTGTCAACTTCGATTTCATTGAGAGCTGCATCAGGGTTGTGTTTGACCATGGAGGGCCAGGGTGGGCATGGCCAGGTGTGGGTGTCGGGAGCACCTGTGGTGGCCAAGTGCTAAGGCAGGTCTTCCCTGAGACCTTCCCTCATTCTCATTATTATCTTCCTTCCTTTTCTTCTTTTTCCTTCCTCCTTAATTTTTTCTTCTTCCTTTCCATCTGTCCTTTTTCTTTTTCTTTCCTCTTTCCCTTTCTCCTTTCCTGTCCCTTCTTGCATTCTCAAATGCAAAAGGGGAAACATTTCTCCTTTTCTTTTGTTTTTAGTTTTGTCAGGGTTTCAGAAAAACCCAACTCCAATTAAACCTCCGAGACAGGCATTTTCTCAGAGTAGGTATATTGGCACATCTGGGAAAACCTGAATCTGAGAGTTCTGGATTTTCCCTTAGTAATTCAAAATTCAAAACCCAACCCCTGCACCCATTAGTCTATCCCATGGTCCAATCATCAACTGCCCCAACTTGGGACATCCCTTCAACCACTCCTCCTCCAGGTGCAGGAATAACATAACCTTGACCAAAAAGAATAATGCTATTATATCTAACTACCAATATTCTAAAATCCCCCCTCCTACTTTCCCAGGCACAGGAATGTGGCAGTGTGGAAGCTTCTGGTTCTAATATGGCTTCCAGAGCTGACAGGCATCCCCCCCCATGAAGAAAAAAACACGTCCTGGAAAATAAAATAGACAAAACACAACACAACCTAGTCCATCCAGTCACTTAACGCCCCCCCAGGAGGAATCTTTGGCCTATCAGATAATTTATCATGAAATTGTTTCACTAATCTATCTGCTTTTACATCCCAACTTTTCACCCAAGTAGCTTCTGACAAAGGGTACACTTTCCAGTGGACCAGATACTGTAACCAGCCCTTGATTAATCTAGACTCAAGAATTTTCTTAACTTCATAATGTGTTTCACGTTGTACAACTACAGGTTTGGGAGGAGCAGCTGGGATAGGTCTCAAAGTAGAGCCTATTGCTGGTTTTAATAAGCTGCTGTGAAATACCAGATGTATTTTCCCTAATATGCGAGGAAGACTACGCTGAACAGTTACCGGATTAATTACTTTCACTATAGGGAAAGGACCAAGGAATTTGGGTCCAAATTTTTTACTAGGTAATCTTAATCTTTATCTCCCACTTTAAATGGTGGTTGGAGAGAACGATGCTTGTCTGTATGTTTTTTTCATTCATCAGCTGCTTCTGCTAAAGCTTTTTGTGTGTTTCCCCACCCTTTTTGTAGGAAGTCCATCCATTCTGTTAGAAGTGGGTGGTTCCCTAGGTAATTCAGGCATACGGACAAATTCCATGCCAATAGTTATTTTGAAAAGGAGTTAATCCTGTGCTGCTGTGTACTGCATTGTTATAAGCCACTTCTGCAAACGGCAATAAATCAGCCCAATTTTCCTGTTGATAATTTACATAACATCTAATGTATTGTTCCACCATTGCGTTCGAATGTTCTGCCGATCCATTGGTAGCCAGATGGAATACCAAGCTAAGCCCCTGGGATGTTCCAACTCCCTCCAGAACTTAGCAGTAAATTGGACTCTGCAATCTGATATTACTCGCCGCAGAACTCCGTGAAGCCTGTAAATATGCTTCACGAAAAGCTTTGCTAGCTTCTTTGCAGAAGGTAGTCCATTACAAGTGGTGAAATGTGCTTGCTTGGAGAATAGATTGATGACAGTCCAAATAACTGTATTTCCACCGCTTTCTGGGAGTTCGACAATGAAGTCCATGGCAATCTCCTCCCAGGCTTTTGTGGGTTCAGCTACTTGTTGGAGAAGCCCAGATGGTTTCCCTGATCTGTTCTTCATGGTAGCTCAAATGGTACAGCTTTTTACATAGTCCTCAATGTCGTTTTTCATCCTTGGCCATCAAAATTGTCTTCTGGGAGGTTGGAAATGGAGAGTTTTTAGAAATCAGATATGGCCCCCTAGTTGAGAGTCGTGACTACGCTTTAGCACCATTAGTCTCATACTGTTTGGCATATAAATTCCTTTCCACACTAGTCCCTCCCCCAAAGTTAAGTCCATTTGGCTCTCTTTAAACCAAATATCGATTGACAGTGCTGCTTTCAAATCTGCTGAAAATTTGTCTTCTGGGAGGTCAGAGCGGCATTTGGCATGTGCCTTAGTGGTTGGTTGAGCAGCTGGTTGGGCTTCAGGGATCATTGCATATTCTATTTCCTCTCGTCGGCTGTCAAATTGGGGTTTTCTGGACAAGGCCTCTGCCAATGGATTTCCCCCCCGGAATGTATTTTAGTTTGAAGTTGAAGCGCTTAAATTATTGAGCCCACCGGACTTGTTTAGGAGAAAGTTTTCGAGGGGTTTTTAAAGCTTTAAGGTTTTTATGATCACCTCGAAAGGCTCACTAACTCCCCCAAGAAACGTCTCCAAGATAAGAGAGCCCATCGCACAGCAAAAGCTTCTTTCTCCCAGACTGCCCATCTGCGTTCGATGTCTGTTAACTTTTTAGACACATAAGCAGATGGCATCAGCTCACTTTTAGAGTTCCTTTGAAGTGGAACCGCCATTACATCCACTTTAATTGTTCAAAGGATTTTTGACAGTCCATTGTCCAAATGAGAGATTGACTTGGCTTTGGCTTGGTCGGAGATGGTCCGGTTCTTAGTAGGGAGTGCCATCTCTTAAAGGGAGTGCCATCTCCACAAAAGAAGGAATGGATTGTCTATAAAAGTTTGCAAAGCTCAGAAAACTCTGTAGTTGCTTGCGCGTTCATGGGGGTTGCCAATCTAGCACAGCCTTTACTTTTCCAGGATCCATTTCGATCCCTTGATTTGACACTCAGTAGTCTAGATAGTCCAAAGCCTCCTTGTGAAATTCGCATTTTGACAACTTTGCATAAAGTTTGGCAGCTAAAAGTTTTTTCAGTACCTATCTGACTAGTTTGACATGTTCTTCCAAATTCTCACTAAATATAAGAATGTCATTCAGGTAAATCAGGACCCACTTATACAGATGTTCATGTAGCACCACATTTATCAGCTGCATAAAAACTGGGAGGCCCTTAAAGTCCAAAAGGCATGACTCAGAACTGGAAACTACCCAGTGGGCAGTTAAAAGCCGTTTTCCATTTGTCTCCTTCTCTTATGCGGACTTGGTAATAGGGTGCTCTTAAATCCAGCTTAGTAAAAATCTTGCCTTTTGACAAGTGTTTCAGCAAGTCCTTCATTAGGGTTAGGAGGGGTACATATTTTGTATGCACACGATATTGATCCCATGGAAATCAATGCATAATCTAAGCCTCCCATCTTTCTTTTCTTTAAATAGTACTGGAGCTGCCTCTTTTGATTTTGCTTTCTCAATAAATCCCCTGACTAAATTAGCATCAATGTACTTTCTCAGTTCAGTCAACTTGGCAGGTGTCATTGAGTACATTTTTGATTTTGGCAGCTTGGCCCCGGGTTCTATTTTGATGGCACAATCAGTGGCCCGATGAGGGAGAGGATATTGCATTCCTCCTCACTAAATACTTTGGCTAAGTCTCTATATTCCTTAGGAACTGGGGCAGGGGTGGGATGCTACCGGTTCTGCCTGGCTCTATAGAACCGGTAGCTCTGAAGAGCAGCAGACACGGAACTGGTTCTGTGTTTGCTGCTCTTTGCCCACCCACCTGCCTGGGCTCTTACCTGTCCTTTATCTCCTGCTTTTTCAACCTCAGCTGCTTTGCGCAGCACAGCTGAGGCTGAAAAAGCAGGAAAGAAGAGGCTTTCCAAATGCTGTGCATATGCGCACAGCACTTTTCAGCTATCTGGGCGGCACAGCTAAAGGTTTTTTTACACGCGCAGTAGCACACATCTGGTGCACATGTGCATGAAGTGCATAAGACACAAAACATAGTCACCAAACTGGTAGTAACACTGGTTGAATTCCACCACTGAACTGGGGGCTTACCTGGTGGTGAATCTGAAGTGGTAGCTGCCAGTTCTGGTGGCTGGCTCATGTTGAGAGTCAGGTGCTTGCCAGGGGGAACAGCAGCCCCATCCCAATTATGATTTTTCTGAATCCATCTTCCCACTTAATGGTAGGGACCCACTTGTCTAGCCAAGTCAGACCCAGAATGATAGCTTCTGACATTTTTGGTGCTACTACAAATCAAATAAGTTCACAATGTCTTCCTATCTCTAATCTGACTAGTTCTGTAACTTGGGTGGCTTGTGTCCCCCCAATCAAAGTTCCATGCACCTGCTCAAATCTAATTTGGCATTTTAGGGCTCTAGTCTTTATTCCTAATTGTTCAATTGGAAGCCTAATTAAACATCGGGTACATCCTGTATCAATTACTGCTGCTAATTCTCCTTGTCCCCAGTCTTGGGTACCATCAGCCTCACTTTAATTGTAAAAGAGGGGATGGCTACATCCACCATTGGGCCCTCTTCCTCGCTAGCTTTTCCAGGAGGTTCTCTGGCCAGAGGTTCCTTGCTCTCTCTGTGGGGAGGGAACCTCTGTGTATGTAGGTTTGAATGTTATTGGTTTATTTGAACTGTTCTTGTAAAATGTCAAATGGTATTGGTTTAAATAGTGCGGAAGAAACCCTGCACTCCCATTGGCTGGCAGCTACGGCTGCAGGCTATAAGAAGCAGCCGAGCTGCCAGAACGGGTCTATTCGAGCTGTAGTCACTAATAAAGTCTTTTGCTGGAACTCCTCGCCTGACTCTTCATGCAAACTTAACACTGGCGACAGGATGGGATTTCCCTGAAGAGAAGACGACGCCGACGAACAAGCAACTGAGCGAGATGGCT
This sequence comes from Naja naja, assembly GCA_009733165.1. Taxonomy (NCBI): domain Eukaryota; kingdom Metazoa; phylum Chordata; class Lepidosauria; order Squamata; family Elapidae; genus Naja; species Naja naja. The sequence goes on along the minus strand of SOZL01001717.1, from coordinate 2,761 downwards.
GCGCTGAACACCCCCAGCACCGCTCGATCCGGCGACGGAAGACTGGGAATCGATGCGGATCGCTTCCACATGTTCCTGGAGGGAACGATCTCGCCAGCATCCCCGAGAGAGACGGAAGAGGGCGGTCTTTCTCACGCACTGCGGTCCGCAGTCTTCAAAATGGCATGCGTTGGCATGGAGCAGCAGAGCTGAAGGTAATGGAATGGCCCGATTTAGAGAAACTTTTGAGAGCCCATTACCACAAGTATCGTGCCTCATTAAGAGACACGAATTTTACCACGGGATCAAGGGATAGCGAGAATGTTAATGACTTCGTGGCAAGTTTAAGGACATTGGGGTGCTTGTGACTTTACCAACTTAGAAGAGGCCATGCGTGATCGGTTTGTTTTAGGCCTTAAAGATAAGGTTTTACAAAGCAAACTATTAATGAAACCTAAGATCACGCTTAAAGAGGCCATTGAAGAAGCTGTTTCAGCGAAGCCACCAAGTCCTCAGCAGCCATGAAAAGATTAACAAGGCCTCAAGCCAGGCCTCAAGCCATTCTGATGGGGATAAACCACATCTACTCATTAAGAACAAATAGACTCTGATTCTGATGGCAGTGAGGCAGAGGAGGGATTTTTAAACTCAGAATGGAGAAGAAAAGAAAAGACTCTGGGAAGAACAGGCAAGGGTTCTATTGCAGAGGCTGTGGGGGCCACCCCCGCACTGAATGCAAAGTTCTTTGACTCCATTTGCCTACGTGAGAAACGGGTCACATAGCCAGAGTCTGCAAATCATCCAGAACTCCACCAGCTAGGAAGAAATTCCTGATAGAGACTTTAAGCCCAACAATTTCCTTGAAAAATGGGGCGAAATTTAGAAGCAAATGGCAAGAATAAACCTCACCAAACAATCACTATTGGTCATTCTTCACCTTACAAAGCAGAAAAGTACATGTGAAGGTGTTTATTGAAGGAAGGCCTTGCCAAATGGAAGTGGACTCAGGCTCTTATTTATCTATGGTGTCATGGGACACTATCCACAGACTCTTTCCCAAAATTCAGAAAAGCATTTCCAGAAGCAAGCACTAACTCTCAAAGACTACCAAGGGAACAAGATTCCAGTAGTTGGAGCGAGAGATTTCAAGCAGTTTAAAGGCCACACCAAACGTTTGCCCCTGACCATCGTGGACAAGGATCGCCCAAGTTTGCTGGGACTTGAGTGGTTCAAGCCACTTGGCATCGAGGTGACTGGCATCCATCACGGAGCAGTTCTGACTGGGAAGAGTCATTGAAGTCTGAGTTTCCAGAGGTCTTCGAAGGACTGGGCAAGTATATGGGGACCCCTATTGCTTTCAGCCTAGACCCCAAGGTGCCCCCAATTGCTTAAAGCCCAGGAGGGTCCCATTTGCTTTAAAGGAAAAATTGATGCACAATTAGATAAACTCATTGCTCAAGGGGTTTTAGAGCCTACTGACCACTCCAGATGGGAAACACCCATAGTCACACCAGTCAAGGCTGATGGGTCAGTGAGAATCTGTGGTGACTACAAGGGGACATTGAACCATGCGCTGCAGCAGAGCGATATCCTGTACCAGTTGTGCATCATCTGCTCCATTCCTTGGCAGGGGTACAGTATTTGCTAAACTGGATTTGGCTCAGGCATATCAACAATTAACAGTTGATGATGCCACTGCAGAGGCACAAACAATTGTGACCCATAGAGGTGCCTTCAAATGTAAAAGACTACAATTTGGAGTAAGCGTGGCACCTGGCATTTTTCAGAGCCTTATGGAAAGAATGTTGCAAGGACTGCCAGGGTAGTGCCTTATTTTGATGATGTATTAATCTCTGCTGAAAATGACACTCAGCTTCAAGAAAGACTCAGAGAAGTCCTTACCAGATTCAGAAAAGCGGGGTTAAAAGTCAAGGAAGACAAATGTACACTCAAACAGACAGAGTTGAGTTCCTGGGGTATATGATTGACAAGCAGGGCATCCATCCTACTGATGCCAAGGTTAAAGCAATCAATGAAGCCCCTAAACCTCGATGCAAGGCAGATTTGCAAGCCTTCCTTGGACTTATTAATTTTTACCACATGTTTCTACCTCACAAAGCATCCTATTGCTGAGCCCTTACATCGCTACTTGATAAGAATGCTGTTTGGATCTGGGGCGGAAGGAACAGTCAGCATTTAACAGTATTAAGAGACTAATCACGCCTGATGCTGTGTTGATACAATTCTCTGAGAATTTACCTGTTGTTCTGACTTGTGATGCATCCCCTTGGAGTGGGGGTTTTGAGTCACAGGCTTCCCAATGGACGGGAAGCCCCAATTGCATTTTACTCAGACGCTGTCCAAAGCAGAGAGGAATTATAGCCAATTGGACAAGGAGGCTTTTAGCAGTTGTTGCAGCTGTTAAGAAATTTCATGAATATCTGTATGGCAGGTCATTCACCATTATTACAGATCACAAACCTTTACTTGGCATTGTGGCAGGAGACAAACCTACACCTAACATCCTGTCACCAAGAATGCTGAGGTGGACTGAATTTCTTGCAGCCTATTCCTACAAACTGAATTATCTGTATTAAGAGGATGTATTTTGTGGGGTAACAGGGTATTGTTATTTGCAAAACTGCAAAAGGAGGTTTTGAAATGCCATGAGGGTCATCCTGGGATTGTAAGGATGAAAGGTTTCCAGGAGTTATGTATGGTGGTGGCATTGACAAAATGGTTGAAAACTGGGTAGCCTCGTCCCAATTGCCAGGCAGTCAGA
>SOZL01000170.1:0-26117 GCA_009733165.1 Naja naja | reverse complement strand
GAAGCAGCAGAGTCTTTCTTTCTCTCCCCAAACTCTGCCAGAAGGTCTTTGCTGGCACAGCCTCTTGGAGCAGGATGCCTTGCAGGGTCCCAAAGGCTCATTTCTGGCAGAGTTTGGGGAAAGAAAGACTTTGCTGCTTTCTTGCATGCAGCCAAAAAGCAGAAGAAGAAAGTGGAAAAAGCAGCCTGGTGGCTGGCCGAGGCGCATGGGGCACGTGGGGCAAGTTCCCCTCCACCCTTTTCCCCTTCCTCTCACTACCTTGTGTTGTTTGCAGTGTAAGTGACACAAGCCTTGTGTTCCCAAGGGCCATGTGGTGGGCACAGCCTTGTGTTCCCTGCAGCCTGGATTAATTGCTTTGGGGGGTGCTTTGGGGATGACATTTCTCTGCGGACCACCAAAATTTTCTCACGGACCACCAGTGGTCCTCAGCCCACTGGTTGGCACCACTGGTCTAGATTATCTTCAATTTCTATAGCAGATTCCACTTCCTCCAGAAGATGTGGGATAACCACTTGTGATGCCTTGAAGTTCACCAACAACCAAAGAGTTCTTGTTTTAAATGTTGCAGTAGCAGTAGGGAAGCCCATTTCTTATCAAGTTATCCAATACCAGTGCTGCCTCATTTAAAGCTCAATGCTATGAATTCAGCTATATGTTATCTTCATGCATGAAGGCTGATGGTTTGGGAGTTGTAATCACAGCACATCTGGACAGCACCAAATTGAGGGAGCCTTCAGACAACCTGAAACTGGAAGTATTTCCAATTCAATCTGAGGTTACTCTGGTTCACAAGGACTATCATAGCTTCCTTCTTCACATTCATCCATATGATCAAATTGACAGGTTAGTTTGAGGTTTCTAAGTGAAACCTGCATGCAACTGTTTCATTGGATTCTTGCCTAGCAAAGAAGAAATATAGAACTGTACCACTTCAGACTTGCTCAAAATTATCTGAGGTCTATTCTATGGGCACTGGGTAAAATCAGGAACAAGTTCCTAACCTGACAAAATAAAAACAACATTCTTTCCATTCTCACCTGCTTTGTCTACTGTCCTCATGGATTCTCCACACATTAAATTATCTACAGATACCTACAAAACAACTTTCCCTAACCTGTATAGGTTGTATTTCAAGTCCCATAATACCCAACCAACATTCTAAGTCTGGAGACAGCATACCAGGGAAAGTTGATATACATTCATAGTATATGTGCCATGGAAACTGGAATGTTATATATCTAGTACTTACTAATTATTTAGTAGTTTGTCCATTAAGTAAGCTGATATCTAACTCTACTGAGTAGAAAGACTTAAAAAGAAATAAGCCAGTCAAAGTCCAGCAGTGTTATGTGAACAGTTACTTCAAATGTCTACATTCAGCCAGTCAGGCTAGAAAGTCTACTCTGTAGGAAAGAATCAGTAATACGCAATGCTGCTAATCAAGAATGCACAGCATTCTGAATTGTTTTTTGCATGCAAAATTATAAATGGCTTAATTTCCTTACATATTTACATGAAAAACCAATAAGAGGCAGAAGGGATGAGTAGAACAGTTGCTCTGAGCAACTAGACTGGTGACACCCATGCCTCAAACTGGCTTAGTTAACTTAGCTGGTCCTAGATCCTAAGGAGGCTCAGTTCTGATGAGTTTTTGAATGGAAAGCTACCAGGAAATGTAGACCACAATTGGAAGTCGATGATAGATAGATAGATAGATAGATAGATAGATAGATAGATAGATAGACAGATAGATAGATAGAAGAAAGAAAGAAAAAGAAAGAAAAAGAAAGAAAAAGAAAGAAAGAAAGAATTCTTTATTGGCCAAGTGTGATTAGACACACAAGAAATTTGTTTTTGGTGCATATGATTTCAGTGTACATAAAAAGAAAAGATACTTTTGTCAAGAATTATAAGGTACAACACTTAATGATAGTCATAGGGTACAAATAAGCAATCAGATCATACTAGGAGACAATATAATCGTAAGGATACAAGCAACAAAGTTACAGGTGATAGGAACGATGAGAAGATTAATAGTAATACAGACTTAGTAAATAGTTTGACAGTGTTGAGGGAATTATTTGTTTAGCAGAGGGATGGCATTCAGGGAAAAATGTTCTTGTGTGTAGTTGTTCTGGTGTGCAGTGCTCTGTAGCATTGTTTTGAGGGTAGGAGTTGAAACAGTTTATGTCTGGGATGTGATATTTTCACAGCCCTCTTTTTGACTCATGCAGTATACAGATCCTCGATGGAAGGCAGGTTGGTAGTAACTGTTTTCTCTGCAGTTCTAATTATCCTCTGAAGTCTATGTATGTCTTGTTGGGTTGCAGAACCAAACCAGACAGTTATAGAGGTGCAGATAACAGACTCAATAATTCCTCTGTAGAATTGAATCAGCAGCTCCTTGGGTAGTTTGAGCTTTCTGAGTTGGTGCAGAAAGAACATTCTTTGTTCTGCTTTTTTGATGACGTTTTTGATGTAAGGTGTCCATTTTAGGTCTTGAGATATGTTAGAACCTAGAAATTTGAAGGTGTCTACTGTTGATACTGTGTTGTCTAGTATTGTAAGAGGTGTAGTATGGGACGGTTTCTCCTAAAAACCATTTCTACAATTTTGAGTGTGTTCCGTTCCAGATTGTTCCGGTCGCACCACAAGGCTAGTTGTTCAACCTGCTGTCTGTATGCAGATTCATTGTTGTCTCGAATAAGACCAGTCACTGTTGTGTCATCTGCAAACTTTAGTATTTTAACAGGTGGATCGTTTGAGATGCAGTCATTGGTATACAGGGAGAAGAGAAGTGGAGAAAGCACACAGCCTTGGGGGGGCCCTGTGCTAATTGTACAGGTATCAGATATGATTCTGCCTAGCTGTCTGTTAGGAAAACAATATATGGGTGGTTGCCAAGAGATTTATATGGAAATGACTATTAAGTCATTAGAAATTGCACTTATTAATTTGTTTCTAGATTAAAATGATATTCTATTTTTATGCAGGTGTGCAAGATAGCATATGCAATAATGCCTCCCCCATTTTTCCTAACCCTGTGAGGTTGGTTACTCGATTTGCCTATTACTGGTTTCCATTTCCCCACATCTGTCAATGCTGCCATCATACTTTGCTGCATTGCTGCTTCACTGATGCCAGACTGCCATAATCGTGGGGGAAGGGAGCTGTCAGGTGGGAAGGGGGAGATAAGTAACAGAAACCACATTGCAGCCCATTGGCTGACCGATTCCAAGTCCACAAGCCTGGGAATGCAAGCACCAGAACTGTTACCAAAATAATACGTTTGAATCTAATTGGATAGTAGGGAGATAACGGGGAAGAACCAGAGAAAGGGGGAAAGTAAGTAGGCAGCTTTTGTGTGCAAATCTCAGATCTGGCTTTCTCTGGTTTGTAACCATTTGGTTTAATAAAAGTATTCCTTTCACTACAAACATTGTTGAAGGCTCTTCTTTTATGAATGGCCAGATTGGGACAAACTCGACATTATCCCAGCAATGCTCTACAGCAGGGGTGTCAAACTCGTGTCATCATGGCAGCGTCACATGACATATTGGGACTTTTCCTCCCTTTGCTAAACTTGTGAGCATGGACAGCGCGTAACACACCTGGCCTGCGGGCCGCGAGTTTGACAGCCCTGCTCTACAGAAAAGCAATTTTCATCCAATCTGCAGCTAGCATAGTAAATGACAAATAATAGAATAGTAAATTAAGTTTGGAATGCAGATCTTCTTTTACACCTTGCCCATATAATTCAACCAAAATGTAAATATATTTTTATTGAATTATCTATATCTATATCTATATCTATATCTATAGCTATAGCTATAGCTATAGCTATCTATCTATCTATCTATCTATCTATCTATCTATCTATCTATCTATCTAAAGAAGTAGGGGACACTTTGAGATGGTTTAAAAGCCTTTAATAAAATGAAGTCAAATTCCAGACAAGTGAGGTTACTGACCTGTAATTTCATTATACCTCTGTGGGACATAGCTAAACTATGTGTGCTCATGCAAAGGTTAAAAAAAATTAAATATGTTTATGAACTAGGATATTCTCTCACCTCAGAGGGCAGCTTGGTTCTTCCTTTCTGTTGCAAAGAAGTGCCAAGTTTGTGAGCTACAGAGGACAGCCTGGTTTCCTGGACACTGGGAAACGTTTGAAGGAATATGTTTCCCACCTCAGGGAGGGGAATGAGGTGAGCAGTGTCTGTTATACAAAGACTTCCTTAGTTTCAGAAGGTATACAGAGATTCTTTATCCTGTAACTGTCCCTTGAAAATCAGCATGTTAGCTTTTGAGAGAAATGTTCTGTTTACTTGTTTCTAACGGTGTTCTTTCTATTCATTTCAGATTGGAAAATTCCCTTTCCTGTACAGGCAAGGTCTGGAATGCTCCCATAGAAATTTTGAATTAGGAATGGCAGAAGATTTCAAATATTATTCCTGCTTAAGGAGACCAAATAAAGGAAAAATGCTATATAGCTAAATGCTACATGTTCTGATGCCAATGTTAAACTGGAAATATTGGAAGGTGTATCTCATCCTTCTTCTTTTAATCTAAGCAAATTGGTCACTGTTAGCTCCAATAACAGAGAAATCTATGAAATTCATGATCCTAGTTAAATCACACACACACACACACACACACACACACATGAACACACACACCCCTTCCTACTTTCCACATCAATGTCCATGTTACCTTCTGTACTGTCACAGCTGTAGTTTTGAGTGGTTTTAAAGTTGCTGCAAAAGTAAACTTTGGTTTTAATTCATGCTAGTTATAAGTTTCACTGAAAGCTGCTAGCAGAGTTGGTGAGCATCAATGACTTTTAGCGATTCAGACACAGAATTTTCTAACCCTGATTAGAAGTATCTGGGGGATGGTGACTCTATGTTTAGGATGCTGAGTCTTAGACCATTAAAGGTCTACAGTTTGGCAGTTGAGGCTTAAGTGCTGCAAGATGGAGTAAGATCCACCACTTGTCCTAGCAACTTAGCAATTCAAAAGCATACAAATTCAAGCAGGTGAATAGGTATCACATATAAGCATGCAGGAAGGTAACAACATTCCATGTGTTGCCGTAGTCTGTGCTCCAGCTGAAGTCATGCTGGCCACATGACTGTAGTAACATCTCTGGACAGTGCTGGCTCTTTGGCTTAAGAAGCAGAGATAAACAATGCCCCTAGTTAAGTTTATTTATTTATTTATTTATTAATGGGACTTATATGCGCCCCATCTCCGAAGACTCAGGCTGACTTACAATAAAACAAACACAATAAATATTTAAAAAGAATTAAATTAATGGTCCCAATTAATACAAACAAAAACCACAAAATCTAAGACACCCACCCCTGAGTCACAGCCGGCTTGGTCAAATAACCAGGTCTTCAAATCATGGCGGAAGGTGCGGAGGTCAGGGCCAAGCGGAGCCCAGGGGAAGTTGGTTCCAGAGTTCAGGGACCATGACAGAGTAGGCGCGTCGTGAGGGGACCGCCAGCATTGCCGGCTGATGGGACAAGGAGTCCCTGTCTGTGACTTCGTACAGGGCGGTTAGTATTCGATGTCGGCAGCAGCCTCTCCCTTAAATAATAAGGACCCATGTCATGTAGGACTTTGTATGTTAAAGTTAAAACCTTGAATCTCACCGAGGCAACCGGCAACCAATGCAGGCAGCGTAGGAGGGGCTAACATGGGAGAACGGGAAACTCCCATCACCGCCAGCGCGCATTTGCACCAGCTGCAGTCTCGGATGGTATGCAAGGGCAGTCCTAAATAGAAGCGTTGCAATAGTCGATGGCGAGTAACAAGGGCATGAGTGACCGTGCGCGGGCATCCCGGTCCAGCGGCGAAGCTGGCGAACCAGCGAACCTGGGCAAAGGCCCCTGGCGGCGGCTCCCACCTGCTCCTCCAGCGGGCCGTGCATCCAGGAGGACCCCAGGTTTCTCGCCCTATCCACGGGGGCAACACCACTCCCCTATGGTCAGCGATGGACATTCTAAACTGGAGCGGGATGCGGTATGTACAACCACTCAGTCTTGGCGGGTTGAGTGAAGCATGTTGCCGTCCATCCAGATTCGTACCGCATCCAGACAGCGAGTCATCACGGAGAGGGCATCACTGATCTGGTTTGGGGTGGAGATATACAGTTGAGTATCATCCGCATATTGATGATACCTCACCCCAAAACCACGGATGATCTCACCCAGCGGTTTCATGTAAATGTTAAATAAGAGGGGAGAGGACCGACCCTGAGGACCCCACAAGTGAGCACCCTTGGGGGCGACCTCTGCTCCCCTGCCAACACCGATTGCGACCGCCCGTGAGGTAGGAGGAGAGCCACCGAAGAACAGTGCCCCCACCCCAACCCCACGGCGTCCAAAAGGATACCATGGTGGATGGTATCGAAAGCGCTGAGAGGTCTAATAGGACCAGGACAGAGGAACAACCCCTGTCCCGGGCCCTCAGAGATCATCCAACAGTCGACCAATGCTGTCTCCGTGCTGAAACCAGGCGGAAGCCCGATTGACGGATCGAGTAGTCCGTTTCCTCCAGGAAGCGGAAATTGCGGGCCACCACACTCTCAACAACCTAGCCAAAGCGAAGGTTGGAGACTGGGCAGTTGTCTAACGGTCGGGGATCCAGGGCAGGCTTCTTCAGGAGGGGCCTCACCACCGCCTCCTTCAAAGCGGAGGAAAGACACCCTCCCTCAAAGAAGCGTTGACAACTGCCGGATCCAGCTGCAGGTGACCTCCCTGGCGGCATAAGCCAACCAGGAGGAACGCGGGTCCAACAAACATGTGGTGGAACTCAGGCGCCGCATAATCCCGTCCACTTCATCCTCGGAAACAGGATCGAACTCATCCCAAAGCGTAATGGCCAGACTCCCGTATCCGCTCCTCTAACCCCTGCAAATCAGAGGACAACCGCTCGAATCCGGCGATCTTATCCGACAGATATTGCCCAAATTCCTCAGCCCTTCCCTTAGCGGGTCCGGCCCCTCCTCTGGGCGAAGAAGGAGCGTGTGACCCGGAACAGAGCGGCTGGGCGGTTATCTGCGGCGCTATGAGGGCAGAGATAAGACATTCTCGCCGCTCTCATCGCTCCCAGGTAAGTCCTAATGTGGGCTCTTAACTGGGCTCGATCGACCTGGGAGCGGGTGGCCCTCCACCTGCTCTCTAAGCCCCTTCGACGGCGTTTCATCTCCCGAGCTCCTCTGAATACCAGGGAGCCATTCGGGATCCACGGCGTGTAAGGGTGCATGGGGACAACCCTGTCGAGGGCTTCCGGCGCAGCCCGTTGCCAGGCGGTCGCCAGATCCTCGGCAGAGCCGTGAGTCAGGGAAGAGGAAGAGGCCCCAGCTCCGTCTGGAACGCTCCGGGTCCATAAAGCCTGGGGCGGAACCACGTGGCTCCTCATCCCAGCAGTGGGGGTGGCTTGTTGGAAGACCAGCCGTAGGAGATAATGATCAGACCATGGAGCGGGCAAAGGCGTAAAAGTGGTCTGCCCTCTGTCACTATGCCACCACTCAGAGACAAAAACAAGGTCGAGAGTGTTCCCCCCCTCATGTGTGGGGCCATGAATTAATTGGGTCAGGCCCATGGCTTCCATGGAAGCCATGAATTCCTGGGCCAATCCCGGCCCCCCAGGAAGGCAGGTTAAAGTCCCCCAGGACTTTGTTGCTAAAGTTGTATTTCCTGCAATCAGGTTTGGTGCGGTTAACCATGAGTTTGTATCTATTGTGTGCTCTTGTATTGTTATGGTTGAAGCTGAAGTATTCATTGACAGGTAGGACATTGCAATGTATTATTTTATATACTATATTTAGTTCGGACCGAAGGCAGTATAGTTCTAGGCTTAATTCTTAATTCTTAATTAATTAATTATTAATTATTAATTAATTAATTAATAATTATTTCTTAATTCTGGCTTGCACAAGACCAAGTCTTAAGAACAAAAAAAACCATAAACTTCCTTTTGTTTAACTATTCTTTGGCTATACAACTTGTGTTTTAAGTCACTACCTTGGTGCATGACCCACTTTTTCTTGAGTTTATGCCATCTAAATTTTTGAGCCACAGCTTTTATAAATATATAGGGCATATTATCCTATGAAGTACTTTTAATTAAGATGTCTTTTGAAGTATTGTGACAAAGGAGAAAATTAGATAAAATAATTTGATGTATATAAATAACATGTATAAATTGGTGTCTCAATACTTAATAAATGAGTGTGATTAATTAGCCAATAGGGAACATTGACAGGTCATGCTTTTACTACAAGAGGTGGTAGGAAGCTAAACAGATAACAACATAATTAGCAATAAAATTAAGAGATTTTGACACCAGCTTCAGGGGCATTCAGAAGCATCCTAGTAAACACTCAGAAATGCTCTAGAGCAAAATTAGAAAAAAGAATGTTAATATTTAGAGGGATATTCCCTGCTGATAGATTGTTATAATTTGTTTTACCTTTAGATTTGTTTGCATGGGGATTTTGTTTGTTTGTTTCAAGCTGTCTTTATATTAGATTTATTGTTTAAAATGATTAGGGATTTTGTTACATTATGTTTCACTATCAGTTTCAATATAAAATAAACATACTGTTCTATCTCCTGGGCAAATACAACTAGTCCTTGACATACAACATTCATTTAGCGACAGTTTGAAGTTACAAGCTTCAGGGGTTGGGGATTTCTGTTCTATAGGATTGTGGACATGGGATAAATTAAAGGAATACTGAAAGAAATACTGTAGATATTTTTTACAGAAATGATAGCAATATGTCAAAGAATGGAATTGAAGTAAATGCTATAGAGGTTAGAGTCCAAGGGAAAAAGATAATGAAAAGGATGCTATTCTCTTGCAATATTGAAAAATGGTAAAGTTGTGGATGTAAATATTATAACTAGAAATGTATTAAAATATACTTTGCAATTTTCTTACAGAATATTTATATGACTTGTTTATGATGCATGTTAAGAGAAAAATGTAATTATTTTTCCAGTATATAAAGGAAAAATAGCAAGAATGAATGCAAAGACTACAGAGGAATTAGCTGGTTAAATTAATGATTAAGTAGTGAGTAAGTGTGAGTTGAATACAAAAGTGTTTAATTTATGGTTTGGTCAAATAGAATGAATGAGGATTGAATTGCCAAGTAAATGTATAAAGTAAGAATGAATGGGTCAAGAGGAAGACTAAGAAAGCCAGGACTGAAAGGTGAGAATGAAATCCCCAGAGAGATTAGAAATTTAAAGAGTGAAAATCAATGTATGGAATGGTATGTGGACATAGCAGAACAAGAACATTTTCAAGGGGGGAAAAAGGCATGGAAAAGTGAAGTAGATGAAACAGCTGTAAACTAGATTCAGCTATGTTTTCACATCTAATTCCTTTTGATCTGTTTATTTTATTAACCCATTAACCTTGTATGTAATTTATCCCAAAGGGAAATAGCTTAATGGGTATGTAAGTGTGTATATACACATTGTTTTACTTTGCTGTGAAATGTTACTGTGAAATGTTACTGTGACAGGAGGAGGGACAAGAATGGGAGTTGGGCACTGGAAGCTTTCTCTTTTTGGAGTTCTCCATTGGCTGAAGAGAGAGGAAATTCAACAAAGCCTTGCTGTCAGCTGACCACTTATCTTTGTACTACTTTTTTTTTTGCTAGGGCTTATGATGAATGAATTATTGCTGTGTTCAGACGGTTTTCATTGTAGCATGGGAACACTTCTTTTCACCTTCCCACAGAAAGAATTAATGACTGTCTCTATAATCTACAAGGGAGGTGGTGGTTCAGTGGCTAAGACACTGAGCTTGTCGATCAGAAAGGTTGGCAGTTTGAATCCCTAGCCCACGTAATGGAGTGAGCTCCTGTTACTTGTCCCAGCTTCTGCCAACCTAGCAGTTCGAAAGCATGTAAAAATGCAAGTTAAAAAAAAACCAGACCACTTTAGTGGGAAGGTAACAGCGTTCGTTCTCGGTGTTTAGTCATGCCGGCCATATAACCACAGAGATGTTTTCGGACAGTGCTGGCTCTTTGGCTCTGTAATGGAGATGAGCACCGCCCCCTAGAGCTGAAAACAACTAGCATGTATTTATTTATTTGTTTGTTTGTTTGTTTATTTATTTATTTATTTATTTATTTATTTATTTATATTTGATTTATATGCGCCCCATCTCTGGGGGACTCGAGCAACTTACACAGAAACATACACAGTATAAAACTTATTCCAAAATCCAATCCAAATAATTCTAAAATATTAAAAATATCCCCAAAATTAAAAACCCCAACCCCGCTCAATCCAGGCCGGCCTGTGAAAACAACCAGGTCTTTAGATCACGGCGGAAGGAGCGCAGGTCAGGGGCCAGATGTAGCTCCAGGGGTAGTTGGTTCCAAAGGGTGGGCGCCCCCACAGAGAAGGCCCTCACCTGGGGGACCGCCAACCGACATTGCCTGGCCGACGGCACCCCCAGGAGGGCCTGCCTATGGGAGCATACCGGGCAATTGGACCTCGATGCTGGTAGGAGGCGCTCCTGCAAGTAGCCTGGACCCAAGCCATGCAGGGCTTTATAGGTTAACACCAGCACCTTGAATCTTACACAGAGGGCAACCGGCAACCAATGCAAACCGTGCAGGAGGGGTGTCACATGAGAGAATCGGGCTGCTCCCATCACCGCCCGCGCGGCCGCATTTTGCACCAGTTGTATGTGCGAGGGGAACCTTTACCTTTACCTATAATCTACTGGAAAATATGAAATCTATCTTCACACAACAGACTTAACTGGGCTGGTTTAGTATGTTTATATCATGCTAAATTTGTTTTGTTAAATCTTGGTTAGGTATTTTGTGTTTTATAATGCTGTGTATACTTCCCTTGTATGGTTAGTTTATTGTTCTGTGCAGTATACAAACTAAAACAAATCGTTATTTGCTAACTAGGTTGAGAATTGGATGTATTGCATTACTTTAAAGATTAAACAACTCTTTTTCTGCTGTTAGAATTTCATTCTGAAAACTAAAAACTTTTATCAGAAAATTAAAGTGAGAACTTTTAATTGTGCCTTGGAGCCTGGGTGACATATAGGCATTAAAATTGTTTATCAGTTGTAATGCTATCAATAATAATATTATTGAACAGATAGATTTGAAGACAGATATGGAATACTTTTACCATCATTCTAGGAAAAATATGGCTGTAGAAGATTGTAACAATTTACTTACGGTGTTTATGCCATGTGTTGACATAAACAAGGGACTAAATAAAAGAGATCTGACATCAAGTATAGTTACACTAACAGCATGTCATTTTAACTAAAATATTGCACAGTGCTCTAGTGATTTATTGATTCAGCAAAATGAAAAATATACTCAGTATCAACAGTGTTCATCTGGATGACAGTTAACTCACAAAAGCTTATGCTTTTTTGGAAATGTGATAACTTAAATGGAAATTAAAATAATTTTGCCTTCAAAAAATTGGAGAGTATGGGAAGTTTGAGATCCATTTATATGTTGGTCAGAGTTTGGATTTGCAGGCAGTGCAGAAGAAAGACAAGCTTTTGGTGCTTTTATTTATTTTTAACACATTTAGAAATCCATTAAATAAGATTTTAAACTGCACTTTCTTTAGTATCATGGTATTATTTGTTGCATCTTTTTTTTACTGGATTCGTTCCTTTATAAATACTTTTCAAATATATGGAAGGCATTGTTTGTCCTGTCCTTTGCTTTAAATAAAGAAAAGTACATAATCACTTATATCTTTTATGTACACTGAGAGCTTATGAACAGAAGACAAATTCCTTGTGTGTCCAATCCACTTGGCCAATAAAGAATTCTGTTCTGTTCTGTTCCCTTCCCTCCCATATTCCATTCTGTTCTATTCACAATGCAGTATTTAACAGCTGAAATCTGGTATGTTTTAATGCAGCACAAAACTCCTGAAAAATGTTTTGAATCTTATTGTAGGGCTCATTTGGAGGCAAGTGCAGAGAAATGGAGTAAATTACTGATGTCACTGGAAGAACTTATCAAGTGGCTAAATTTGAAAGATGATGAATTAAAGAAGCAGATGCCTGTTGGTGGTGATGTTCCAACTTTACAGCAGCAACATGACCACTGTAAAGTAAGTTGCTTAATTTGACATTATTATTTCATGGTGAGCATGTTTCAGTAAATCCTTGTTTTATTTAAACAAGACGTAAAAGATAGAATTGCCCTCCAATTAAAATGTTGGATACCTGGCTGCAAACCACTGAGTTCTTTCCATAAGTAGCAACACAGAAAAAAGAAAAAAAATCCAGTTTTGTTTTGGAGGGTTCTGTTCTATTCTGTGAATAAAACAGTGTTTCTGAAGAACTCAGTAACTACTGATCTTAGATATAGCTTTATGAATACATCTTTAGACATTATTAAGCCTAAGAAGCCATGGGTACATTGAAAACTGGGTCCACCAAGCCATGCCCACCAAGGCACACCCACAGCCAGTAGTAAAAAAATGTTGAATCCCATCACTGGCCATTTTTTGTTGTTGTAGTTTCCTTCCAATTATGTTTTTTCCAAATGAGCAAAATGTATTATGGGAACTACACCCAAACAATAGAAAGAGAAAGAAAGAAAGAAAGAAAGAAAGAAAGAAAGAAAGAAAGAAAGAAACATTTATAAACATATGGCTGAGGATGAGGATGACGACATGAAAGTATTTGCTGTTGCCCCTGTCTAATATTTATAGCCTGGGATAGATCTGACTCCAAGGTTAGTGTGGATTCTACTTCCTATGAGGACTCTTGAATGATATTACTAAATAGATTTCTTCATTGCAATTTAATGGTCTCTGTTAAATTTTTTCTTTGCCTTTGCACATAAGCTCAAAACTTATAATAACACACGATTATTTTAACAGCAGCACTTTGGTAATTACTGTTACTCTGATAAATTCCACTATTTTGACACAATTTTTCATGGAAAGTACTGGATCTAATTTGGTGCTGCAAAAGTGCTCCTCCACCTCTACCTCCCTCTCCTGCCCCCATTTTTATTGACCTGTTAATTTCAACTGAAGGAAGTTTGATTATGGTGGAGGAAGAAATCTGTTCTTTTTAAAAAATCACACTATTATTCTTTTTAATTAAGTGAGATGAAGAACATAGGGACTCTAATAAGAGATCTGCTTTCCCCACCTCTCTTTTCAATAAGCTCTCTTTGTGAAAGAAAGCTTTGCATAAATGATTGCACAGAACTGAGTTTTATTACCTTAAATAAGGTACTTTAAATAATTTCTCCAACATTAATCTTATTTTTCTTTCAAAATAGCCATGGGTCTGCTTTGCCCAAGAAGAGGACAAATTGATAATCATATAATGTTATTTGTTTTATAAATTTACAGCTAGAGACTAAATCAATCAGTATAATAGCAAGAGTTGTGCACACCTTAAAACCTACATGGATAATTAGTTATATCATTGCTATCCCTTTTGTTCACAGTGCAGTAATTTTATTAATTACAGTATCCTTTTCTGTGTAAACAGCCTTTTGTGTATTTTGTTCCTTTTATCATCATACTAACCTTTAATACTTAGAGGACAGCTCTTTCATGGCTTATCCTGAAAACACTGTGTTTATTTGGCTATATGTAACCCAGTATGAAAATGTTTGATTCCCAAAGATTATTAAACCTGGCTTGTTAACAAAACAAAAAATGTTATCTGTGATTAAAAAACCCCACTTTCTGCAACAATAAAGTGGAGGGTAGGATAGTGGAATGAAACAAAAAGAAATAAAAGAAAAAGGGCCTAATTGGGATACCTGCAGAGTATTTAATGCTTCCTTTGTCCCTAAAATAGCATGTACTATCTTTGTGAACCTCCTGCAGCATTGCTGGCTCATAAATTTGCATCATTTTAGCTGCTTGACATTTATTTATTGGACATGTTATTCTGTGGTTGTATCTGCCATTCATTCCTAATTCTTAATAACCAGCTTATATACCCCTTTGTCAATCTCTTCTTTATTCAAATCCATATTCTTACATTTTTTATGTGTTGTTCTCATTTCTGAATAAGTTGTGGCTCATTTTTAGTTTAAAATTATTAATTTAATAGCTCTCCTCTTCCCTTTCCCCAATTGCTTTAGAGAAGTAAACATATAAGCAGCCTACGATCTAGATTCAAATTTCCTTGCTTCATTTATTTAAATGTTGCTAAAATGTGCTTGGACTCCAAAAAAGTAGTGCATTTTTTAATGAATTTACCTGAAGTTTATATTATTAACAGTTATCTTTGGTGTAGATAAATTTATACAAGAAACAGCTGTGTAGACTGAAGGACTGAAGAGGGATAGAGTCAAACAAAACAAAAAATAGCCACTAATAAATATACCTACATGTAAAATATTTCTATCTCCTACTGTTTAATTACATTTCCATCTTTTAAGTTTTATTATAACTGCCATGCTCTCAAGCTAGTGAACACATTAAAAAACGATTTGTCTGTTCAGAACTGTTTTGAGCAAAACTGAACTGTTTTGAGCAAAAGATGCATAAATTCCTAGAAAGAAAATTCCTGCAAGGAAATTTAGAGTGATTGAATACCAATGAAATAACAAGTAAATCTGGAATTTCCTTAAATGCTGTCATTTCTGAGCAATCTTACAGCAAATACTTGAGCTTCTTGAGGTGACTGCAAAGAATTTATTTATTAATGCATAATGGAAACTGGAAGCAATTTGGTGTATGTTTAAGAATCTGAACTTTGAAAGAAGGACAGAAGCTCCCATAAGAATAGCTAATGCAGAATTCAACAAGCGAGGTGACTAGGCAGCACTAAGGATATTGCAATCAATTTAGACCTATGAAGAAAATGACCTGGCTTTTCCTGGGAAACTGTTACTGGGTGAAAAGAGCAAGAAAAGAGCCAAAATTAAAAAAACAAGAAAGAATTTAGAAAAAGAATAATTAGCTGCAGATATTGAAATTGCCAGAAAATCTTCAATAATAAACCTTAAAAGCCAAGTTTTCCTAATCAGAAATATGGTTAACCGCTGTAATGACACTGATATTTTCAATCAATTGGCTTTGTTAATATTTCTAATAGATTGCAATTGGAGAGTTACAACATAATTGGGACTGGAATTTCCATCGCTAAGCAACACAGTTGTAATGTGCAACATTTATTTATTTGTTTGTTTATAAATTTGTTTTTTTTAAATTACATTTATATGCCACCCTTCTCCAAAGACTCAGCGTGGCTTACAATTTTTGGGATACAACCCAGTGTGCTCAGCAATAGCCTTCATTCCATTGTATATGCCTGCTTATTACTAAGCGACATTTTTACAAAGTCAGCTTATTGCCCCCAACAATCTTGGGTCCTCAATTTGCCTACCCCGAGAGGATGGAAGGCTGAGTCAACCTTGAGCCTGGTGAGATTCGAGCCTACAGCAGTTGTAGGCAGCTGGAACTTAAATGCAGGCATTTAACAGCCTGAGCCACCAAGGCCCATGTTGGCTGCCCATCTTACCATAGGGTAAATCTTGGTGTTTTACAATTACATATATATAAAAACATAAAGTTAAAATCAGACATTAAAACCAAGGACACATGGGGAGGGCAGGGGCAGAGTGGGTGGATTGGATCTGTTATTACTCAATTGGCCACCTCCATTGGCTGTTCCCCACTGCAGCCTGAAGCTTATAGGTCTTTAGGCCCTTATGAAAATATAGGAGGGCTGGGGCCTACTTCACATTGGGAAGGGGGCAAGATGTTCTATAGGGCAGGAGCAACAACAGAAAGGCCCTCCTCCTGGACTCTACCAGCAGGAATAATCAGGCTGACAGGACCCTCAGTATGCCTCCTCTACTGGCCAAAATGGTATAGACCAATCCCAGTGGCCCATCACATGATTGCACTGCTTAGTGATGGAAATGTTGGCACTTCCATGATTAAATGAATCACTGTGGCTCATTAGTTGAGGACATCATGTGGTCACCATTTGCAATCTCCTCCTGCTTCCCCACTGACTTTGCTTGTAGGAAAGTTGAACTTGAAAATGGTGAACCCATGACTGTGGGGATGCTGTGACTGACATAAGTATGAGGACTGATCATAGCTACCACATGTTCAGCACTACCGTGAGTTCATAATAGTCACTGAATGAATGAATGAATGAATGAATGAATGAATGAATGAACATCATTACGTGGGAACCACCTGTATGGCTTGAAGAACTTAATTCATTGATTACTTAGTTTCAGGAAGGACTGATGGGAAATGGAGAGGAAGGCAGGTCTTTGAAAAGATAAAGTTAAGGATTTGGGTTTAAGGATTTCCCAAGTCTGTATAAGAAAATATGCGGTTCTGCTTTGGCTTTATATGTAAGTATTTAAAACATTACTTGGGTGTTTTGCTTGAGAAGGTAAGTTGGAACAAGAAAATGGTAGGCAAGGAAAATTTTCATATGACGTAGCATCAGTATGTTTTTCCCCTTCTCTCATAAAGAAAGTTTAGGGGGTTGTTTTGCTAGAATATTTTGAGAAAGGAGAGGAATTCATCTGTTTGCCAACAGAGCATTTGAGATATACTAAGTTGCAATACAATGGAAATTCTGTAGCATTATAGGTTCCTATTGTATAGGTTCCTGTTTTTTGTGACTTATGATCAGAATTGGGACCAGAATTTCCATTGCTAAGCAGGGTGGTTGTTAAGTGAGTTGATCCTTATTTTATGATCTTTTTGCCACAGTTCTTAAGTGAATCATTACTGTTATTAAGTAAGAATCATGTGGATGTTAAGCAAATGTGCCCAGATTTTGATTGTATTACTGTGGGGATGCTATAATGGTTGTAAATGCAAAGACCAATTATAAGGCATTATTTTCAGTGCCATTCAAACAGTCACTAAATAAATAGTTGTAGGTTGAGAACTACAGGTATACTGAAAAAGCAAGCACGGTTGCTCTCTGTGCTGGAGATAATCATAAGCAGAACATTATGTTTTTGTTAATACTGTGAAGTGTGGATGTTGTTGTTGTTGTTTTTAGTCACAAAGTTGTGTCCGGCTCATCGCGACCCCATGGACAACATTCCTCCAGGCCTTCTTGTCCTCTACCATTCCCTGGAGTCCATTTAAGCTCATGTTAGTTTCAAGGTGCTAGTAACAACTTATAAAGCCCTAAATGGCTTGGGTCCAGGGTACTTGGAACGCTCCTGCCAGCATCACACTCTGATTGCCCTGTTCGCTCCCATAGGAGGGGCCTCCTTGGGATACCGTCGGTTAGCCATTGTCGGCTGGCGGTCCCCAGGGCTAGGGCCTTTTCTGTGGGAGCCCACCCTTGGAATCAGCTCCCATGGATCTCCGTTTGGCCCCTGATCTCCGCTCCTTCCACTGGGACCTGAAGACCTGGCTGTTTCAACAGGCCGGCCTGGAGTGACCCGGAGGATGGGGTTTTTAACTGTTTTAGTTTTTAACTGATGATCCGACTTGTTATGTGTTTAATCTGTTTTTATTGTAAATTTATGATATTTTTAATGTTCGCTGCCCTGAGTCCTTAGGGAGAAGGGCGGCATACAAGTTGAATAAATAATAATAATAATAATAATAATAATAATAATAATAATAATAATAATAATGTTGACTACTTCAGTGATTCTATCCAGCCACCTCATTCTCTGTCATCCCTTTCTTCTTTTGCCCTCAATCGTTCCCCAGCATTAGGCTCTTCTCCAGTGAGTCCTTCCTTCTCATTAGGTGGCCAAAGTATTTGAATTGAAGTGTGGATAGGCTGAGGAAATAACAGTCAATATTATTATTAAATTTAAAAGAGATACTGTGCTTTTATGCTGTACACAAATATTCCTGTGAAAGAGTCCATAGTATGGACTCTTTGGCATTTTGGCATTTCCCTGATTCCTTCTGGTATAATAGGAAAATAGTGAGCATTTTTTTTCTTAAAAAGGGGCTAGTTTTCATTACCGTTTCTGATTATTAGTGAGGAAAGTATTTGAATGTGTCACATACTATACTGATGATTGATAAAGTGAATGATAGCTACATTGCACCATAAGAAAGCAAAATCATTAAGAGATGCGAGGAGACTTGTGAGTTAAATCTTTAGACTATAAGAATTTTATGATTTGTAGAAAACACTCTACACTTGAGGGTTCAACAAAGAGAAAGACAGAATGTAAGTAAATAATGAATGGCTATGAGTTGTTTTGCACTTAAAAGCTCATCTTTGGAGGCTCCTGCAGTTTGTGCCAAATCCAAGTATTTTTAGGAAGATAGTGTAGCTCTTCACTGTAGATAGTGTTGCCTTTGGAGTAATGAGATAAATCATATTGATTATGCAATACTTTCTGTATGTGGTGAAGAAAGGAAAACCAAAATGCCCATTTCATGATTCTGGTTGTTTCTGTTGGAGTACTGCCCCAGATCTACAAAGATTTCTTTTAAAGCCCTTCTTTAGGGTTTGTGGGGGAAACCCTAAAGAAGGAAAGAAATTTGTGTTTGGATAAACTGAATTTGCTACTAGGAAATGATATGTTTTAAGCTGTTTATCTGCAGTTCCACTGTATTACATAACATGACCTTAATCTTTATAAGAAGCAAAGAACTGTGCTAGCTCTGTAAACCTACATTCTTCAAATATTGAAAATATTTACTCAGCTGCTTCTGATCAGTCAAGGATGATTGGGTGCTATTTGAAGCTTTTGGAAATTTCATTAGATACTATCAATTGTATTTATATTTAATCAATAACCATATGGACTAGAAACCTGCTCTCGAATTAAAACAAAACTCTGAAATTCTATGTTCAGTACTGCATTTCATGTTTGATTTCCACAGCCACAAAATTTATAGTGCAATACAAAGGATAAAGCAATAGAAATTTCTGCAAGTATTTTCAGTTGCCAAATTGGTAAATTTCTTGCTCTAGTATAGGGTTGTCAAACTCGATTTCATTGAGGGGCATCATGACAGGGCCAGGTATGTTTGGCCAGGTGTCTTGACATCTCCAGGGTCCATATTTCCTCCGATTTCCTTCCTTCCTTCCTTCCTTCCTTCCTTCCTTCCTTCCTTCCTTCCTTCCTTCCCTCCTCCCTCCCTCCTCCCTCCCTCCCTCCTTCTTTTCCTTCCCTCTTCATTCTCCTTTCTTCTTTCTTCCCTCTTTCCTTATTTCCTTCCTTGCTCTCTTCCCATCTCCCTTCTTTTCTTGTCTTTCTCTTTCCCTTTCTCCTTTTCTGCCCCTTCTTGCATGCTCAAATGCAAAAGGGGAAACATTTCTCCTTTTGTTTGTTTTTAGTTTGTTTTTCTAACCCTCTGCCAGCAAAAAAAGGGGGGTCCTTGGTGGTGCAGGCTGTTAATAGCCTAGCACTTAGTTCCAGCTGCCTGTAATTATTGCAGGCTCGAATCCCACCAGGCTCAAGGTTGGCTCAGCCTTCCATCCTCTTGGGGTAGGTAAACTGAGGACCCAAGATTGTTGGGGGCAATAAGCTGACTTTGTAAAAATGCCGCTTAGTAATAAGCAGGCATATACAATGGAATGAAGGCTATTGCTGAGCGCATTGGGTTGTATCCCAAAAATTGTAAGCCGCCCTGAGTCTCCGGAGAAGGGCAGAATATAAATATGAATTTTAAAAAATGGAGCGTGGGGGTACACACACCCCCAGATCCATTTTTGCTGGCAGAGGCACACGAGCAAAGTCCTTGTGGGGGTACACACCCCACAGATCCATTTTGCTGGCAGAGGCACACGAGCAAAGTCCTTTGCTATTTCCAGACTGGTCCCACAGACCAGATCCAAGCACCCACGGCTAGATCCTTGAGTTTGACACTCCTGCTCTAGCTCCATCAGGATGTGTCTGGCATTGAGTATTAAACTTATTTTCCCAGAATGGAGGAAATAAACATGTCTCATTGCTAGAAATGAAGTACTGTTACGGAAGGGCAAAGGAGGCACGACTTACAAAATTAGAACTGTAGAGGATCATATCAGGAAAATCATAAGGGAACCTTGACATCAGAGTTATTAGTTTTCTTTGCATATTTTGCTGGCCTGACTTATGCATTATTTTATGTAAATATTATCTCCAGAGGTTAATAAAGAGGCGGAGAATGCAAACATTGGTAGGGAGGATGGACAGATCACCTCCACCCTCACAACCCTTTTAAATATCTCATCCAAAATATTTACTTAGAAGCTGAGGAGATTCTCTGAAGCAGACTGCTAGGGAGCAAGAAAAATTCTTTCTTCTGCTGGCAGAGTCCTTGATTCAAGGATTGCCACTAGTGGAAGACAACATTTTATTAGAATGCAAGCCTGTAACTTAGATCTTAGAAAGTTAGCAGAACAGTGGGCTGAGACAAACAGGAGGAAAGTGGAAGTTAGACTGCTTGTTACAAAGCTTGCTCTAAAAGAGAATGAAAAGACTGGGATTATTTTGAAGTGCAGAATAAGAACTCCGAATGATTCAAAATTTGAAGATAGAGAAGCTGAGAATGAAAAATAGAGACAAAACTATGTAATATATAAATATAAAATATATCTCGTTGAGATATATTTGAATAGAAAAAGATGTGGTACAATTATGGATATTTTAAAATTGAAAATGTACAGGTGAGGGACAAAGAACAGAGTCACATGATGTTGATTGATGTACAGAAAAAGTTGGGGAGAGAAACCATAGTGGAACTATTTTTGATGAACATAATTTTCACTGAAATCCACTATAAACTAAATGTCTCCTTCCTTCTTAGATTTGATTACATAAAAATTAGTGATTCATGAATTAAATATGCTATCAAGACAATATTGTCTCAGTATTCCAATACCTAGATTTCTCCATTATGATATGTCCACAACCTGACCTGTCAGGTAATTCTAATGGTGACATCTTTCAATCTGTTGACCCTCATGTCATTCTACAGATTAGCTGGCATAGTTTGGCTAGAACTTTTACTGTTTATTGTTCAGGTGCTTGTCAGCTTAGATGTAATATTCCTTTCATTCCTGTAGTCCTCTGACTTGGAGTGCTGGTCTAACTTAATGTTCTAGTAAGAGAAGATATTGTAAATTGGGACTGTCTTATAATGTATGTTGGAGGTAAATATCTCTACTGATTTTCATTGTATACTGCTTCCATCTTTATTTGATTGTCACTAAATCAGTTAGTGTCTTCCCATTAACATATTAGTATTACCAATTTGAGGCCGAAACCTCCTTCTGAGTTTGGAGATATTTACTTGTTTTTCCATGTTTATGTTCATCCTCAGTTTCTTTATTGATGTTGTTGTAATAAATTGCTTCATGTCGCTTCTAAGAGTGCTCTGAAATTCTTTGTGAAGTTCCTTTCTGAGAAGTTTGTCATTCTTTGCTTAGGCTTCTCTTCTCATCTTGACAATTTCCCCAGCTTGTTCTGACATCCAGTTTCCTGTCTTATGTTTTTTCATCTTTTGGCAGTCTCTTTTCATGTTCATCCTTAACAAAGTCTTTGAGTTCATTACATAGTTCCAGTTTCAGGACTTCAAAACAATCCCTGATGTTCCATTTGAAAAGTGGGTATAAGTTTAAGATCATGTACTGGAAGTTGGTTGGGTTTGTTCTTCCACTTTAACTTAGAATTCTTTTACTTCCTGGTACCAATAATATAGTCAATTTGATTTCTGTGTACTCCATCTAGTGATGTACATATGTGTTATTTTGGTTGTTTGAACACTGTTCAAATGAAGAAATGAAGAAATCACAGAAATGGCAGAACTGATAAATCATTCTGTCATTTCTATGTCCTGCATCATATATTACATTATTTACCTTACCAGTTCCAACTCTTGATGTTCTACTCCCAAACTACAAGCAGCACATCTATCAGTTTCAAATTGAACTTAGCCATAAAACCTATCAACTTCCTTTTCTTCTTCATCTATGGAGCATAGATCATTATGTTAAAAGATTGTCCACAAAGTCTGAAATTATTCAGTTACTGATTGTACTAGACCCAAGTACTGTTGTTGCTATCTCCTTCCTAATTGTGAAAGCAAAAGCATTCCATCTTTGTTTTTTCATATCCAGAGTAATTAATATGAACTTCTCACTGAAAATAACCAATCTCAGTGATGCCAAAATTATCATTGTGCAGTCAATTAACTTCACTTCTCAGTGTATTGTGAATATAATATAATATAATATAATAATATAATATAATAGAGTAGAGTAGAGAGAGTAGAGTAGAGTAGAGTAGAGTGGAACAGAATGGACTGGAACAGAATGGAACGGAAGGGAATGGAATGGATTAGCTGCTGGTCACCACTTTTTTTCCTTTACCTTTCCCAGCATAAAAGCCTTCTCCAGAGAGCCAGGTCTTCACACAGTGTTTGATAATTTGAGCCATGGGTTGATTTGTTTGATGATCCATCAGTTTGTTTTCTTAGCTGTCCATAGTATTTGCAGGAATCTTCTCCAACAGTAAAGTTTAAAGGTTTCAATACTCTCCTAATCCTGCTTCTTAAAGTCCAACTTTGGCTTCCATAGAGTGTCACAGGGAATATCATTGCTTGTTTCAAGATTCCGGCGATCACATGATTAAATCATGATTAAATCATGAGACTTGAGCCAAACTTAAAAACTTCAAAGGATTTATTAGAGATTTATTAGAGACGACATACTGGCATTATCTGTATGAAGCCAACTCTGGAATCTTAATTTGCAGTCACCTATGACCCTGTTTCCCTCCCCATGTGTCTCATAAATCAGATTCTCCAATTAAGCACGTTCATGGGCTGGGTGTCATCAATCATGTTCTCCAATTACATATATTTGTGGGCAAAAGCTCCAGTAGCTTAGTTACAATCTTTTAAGATAAGTGTTGGAATATACTTTCTATTTCAAATTGATGCACTGCTCTTCCAGATTTCCTTCCATTCTTCCCCATTTATGGCAACTCTAAAACAGGCATAGTTGACAGTTGCTTCTGATCTTTGTAAGTATTGACATCTATAGGAGGTATTACTGATTGTATAAAGCAATCTTTTTGCTATACACAAAACAGACAGAAGGAAAATAAAATCTGTGTTGTAACCTTTATATTTGTCTGTCTGTCTGTACACACACACACACACACACACAACACACACACACACACAAAACATGTTCTTATTTGTTTCCAAATTTTTGAGATTGGAAGACAATCTAAAATTTTGAGGTGTGTTGGTGAACATCCTAACAGAATTACTATGAAAAAGAGACAGTCATCTTCATAATTT
Source organism: Naja naja (assembly GCA_009733165.1). NCBI lineage: Eukaryota > Metazoa > Chordata > Lepidosauria > Squamata > Elapidae > Naja > Naja naja. Next base: position 2,844 of record SOZL01000170.1, on the reverse strand, counting down.
GTTCTTGCCACCTTTATTATCTACCCAAGATGGTCCCCGGCTTTTTTGTCCCTTTTCTTAAAAGCTACATGCAAATATTGGACTATAGTTACCTGTCTCTTATTTTCAAAGAAAGCATTTGAGGCCTGCCATTAATGTGAATTTCTGAGCTCATCAAATCTTTTGTTAATATGTTGCAGAACAGCAACCAAATTATAAAATGGCAGCTAGCAACCAAGGCTGAGTCTTTTTTTTCCTCATCATTTTTGTTACCCAAGCTCCAAGTGTGGTAGCTCTATTTTGGAAATTTAATCAATATGTTTTGAGTAACTGTGAATAAAAAGGCATAGCAAAGTAATTTAGAACAAAGATTTCAGCCCAGTGATTGTTCCTTCTTCTTGCGAAGCCTGTAATTGTATGTGACTGTTAGATACATGATTAAAACTAATGGAAACATGATTTTACTATTCATTTCTATTAGGTTGTTTTTACTCAAAATTTACAGTGAAATTAAATTATTACAGGAATTTATGAGTAACATAATTTCACTCAAGTTATCTTTTAATAATTCACGTTGTTTCCATCACATTCAGATTTAAGGTATTCTGTGTGATATGTAAATTGCTATTTTTTCCCGAAGGAAAGACTGAACAGTTATTTCTGTATTCTTTTGGTTTGAAATTAATGTTCTTTGATTGTGTCATTTTTTCATTACTTAAGTAACTCTCTTGTAGATTATAATCTTCTGAAACATGCCTGACCAGAACAGAAGAATGGATTAGGCACATTTTGCTGGGGTTTTTGGAGCCTTTCTAGTTGTATACTATTCCTTCAAGTATAAGGAAGGGAAGGATGTCTTTCCTATATTTATTCGGATACTGATGCATTTACTGGCTTACCAGGAAAATGAGTTTTGACCTTTTTTTTAAGATTGAGTGTACACCAATTAATGGTGAGTTGGGAGCTGCACATTAAAAATAAAAGTGAACAAAATATTTCCTTATTATGAACTATTAAGATTTCACAAACTTTTAAGCATTTCTATGTACACCAGGCTTAAAGTTAACATTCTCTTTGAATTCATATCCTTTTCTGAATCACGTACTTTTAGCATTTTCATGAACTTTGCATTGAATATATTAAAATAAACATGCTAACAATAATTGAATAAAGGTTTACTGAGTTGCAAATTATGCTCATGTGCTATGGATTAAACATTAACATATTCTCTTGCCATAGAAAGAAGAGTTTAAATGTTAAAAGAAATATTTTAGAATAATTATTTGTGCATTATGAGAAACTAAGACCCATTATATTCAGTCAGGTTTACCTCTGGGTTTGAAACTAATTTGATCAATTGTGCATATTTTAGTGGATCAGCTGATGAAGTAATTATTTTGAATAGCCTGAATGTTTATGATTTAGAAATACTGAGGACAGTCAATATTATTTGAATAGAAGTCAATCACACAATGGAATTTTTATTCTTTCCTAAAGTTGTCTTCCTGAGTCCTCATCAAACTTGCTTTAGAAATTCCTGAATTTCTAAAAGTGACTTTCTAAAAGAGTTACAGGACAGGATCAATTCCTGAGTTTTTTGCTGAATAAAGAAATTCAGCCATTGGACATAGAATCTTGAATTTTACCGTTAGCTATGCTTAGGCTGAAGTCAATAAAATCAATCTGGCTTAAATTTATCCCAGTAACCAATAGAATGGGTTACTCTAAGTCTATTTTTTTCATGCTTATATATAAATAAAACAATTTGAAACAATAACAAGCATTTTTATTTTAAAAAAATTAACCAGCGATCGATCAATGTTTTTAAAGTAATAGAAACCTAGTGTCTGTTTTGGATTTCAGACATGCTGCAGAGTGAATTTTTAGTGTGGAATAACAAGTTAAAATTTGATTTTTAATAGCAGCCAAAGTTTATTGTGGAGAATAAACTTAGAACATTGACAATAGTATTAAATTTCCTCCTCATACAATTAAAGAACTGAGCCAGAGTGAAGCCAGTAATGCCATATTAAGTAACCTACTTAGAGCTGAACTATCACTGACCTGACACCTTTTTTTTTAATTACATTTATATGCGCCCTTCTCCAAAGACTCAGGCTGACTTACAATTGGGATGCAACCCAGTGTGCTCAGCAATAGCCTTCATTCCATTGTATATGCCTGCTTATTACTAAGCGGCATTTTTACAAGGTCAGCTAATTGCCCCCAACAATCTTGGGTCCTCAATTTACCTACCCCTAGAGGATGGAAGGCTGAGTCAACCTTGAGCCTGGGATTGAGCCTACAGCAGTTGTAGGCAGCTGGAACTTAAGTGCAGGCAATTAACAGCCTGAGCCACCAAGGTCCCTTTGTCCAAGCATAAGAGTGGCTCATATTGGTTCCAGACATGTTTGAGGGAATAACCACAACTACTACTCATGTTTAAGGGCTTTCAAAATATATGTGACATATAATCTGTGAAGGAATTTGTTTTATAATAGTATGCATGCTTAGGAATAATATTATGAATGATGCAAATATCTGTAAGGCTTAGTGGGCTTAATAGACTCACTTGAACTTTACTGCTGAAATTTGTAACAGGAAAGTTCCTCTCTCTATGTGAAATAAAGTTATTTCTGGTTGCCTTATTTGTTGTGGTATAAAGAAAATTTATATATATATATATATATATATATATATATATATATATATATATATATATATATAACTTTATTTATTGTATGTTGCCCCCCTCCACGAGGACTCCAAGGGACTCACAATTAAAACACAATTCAACAATAAATATTTTAAAAGATTAAACCGGACAAGCCCAATCACTACTAAAACCATTAAAATCATTTAAAA
>SOZL01001716.1:22500-37070 GCA_009733165.1 Naja naja | reverse complement strand
ATTTTCAAAGCCTCCAAATTTTTTATGATCTGTCCACACCTCAAATGGGTGTTTTGCCCTTCTAGGAAATGCCTCCAGGTTAACAGAGCCCAACGAACTGCAAAAGCTTTTTCCCAGATGGCCCATCGTCTTTGGTTCAGTTAATTTCACGGGAAGTATATGCACATGGTTGCAAAGTCCTGCATCGGTTGCTTGTAGTAGACCGCCCCAACTGCTACATCACTTGCATCGGCTTGAATTACAAAAGGCGTCCATGTTGGATGCTTGAGCATGGGTTCGCAGCAAATAGTCCTTTAGCTTCTCAAAAGCAGCTTGGCACTCCATGGACCACTCCAAGGGTTTACTAGGCTTTGGTTTTCCCTCCCCTTTTGTTTTTAGGAGATTTGTGATAGGCATTGCAATCTTCACAAAAGCAGGGATGAATTGACGGTAAAAATTAGCAAATCCTAAAAAACTCTGCAATTGTTTCCTGCTGCGGGGAGGGGCCCATTCTAACACGGCCCGAACTTTCCCCAGATCCATTTCTATGCCTTTATGCAATATTCGACAGCCCAAATAGTCAATTTTCTCCTGGTGGAATTCACACTTGGACAACTTTGTGTACAGTTCAGCAGCTCGAAGTTTTTCCAGAACTGAATGCACTAGTTTCACATGTTCATCATGAGTCTCCGTATAAATAAGAATGTCATCAAGGTAAACCAACACCCCCTTGTATAAATGTTCATGCAACACCTGATTTATCATTTACATGAATACTGCAGGAGCCCCCTGTAGGCCGAATGGAAGAACGTTGAATTGGAAACACCCCATTGGACAGTTAAAAGCAGTTTTCCATTCATCTCCTTCCTTAATTCGAACTCGGTAGTAAGCTTCTTTCAGATCAAGTTTCGTGAAAATTTTCCCTTTGGATAAGTGGCCAACATTTCCTTCATAAGGGGAAGGGGGTACACATTCTCCACCAAAATGGCATTGAGGTTCCTATAGTCCACACATAAGCGAAGAGAGCCATCTTCTCATGGAACAATACTGAGGCCGCTACTTGGGGCCTAGCAGGTTGTATGAAACCACGTTCCAAATTTTTATCAATAAATGACCGCAGCTCTTCTAGTTCCGGAGTCATTGATACAGTTTCGGTTTTGGGAGTTTCACTCCTGGCAAAATTTCAATACTGCAATCTGTTAAACAATGAGGGGGAAGCTTGTCTGAGGCCTTCTCGCTGAAAACCTCCTTCAAGTCCCAATATTCCTCTGGAATTTTCTCCTCCCCCTTCAGATTCTCAGTGCCCGTGGAGGCCAACTCTGTGGGATTCTCAGCTTCTGGTGGCAAACGCCACTCCCCTTCTGGGGGCTGGTCATCATTATCTGATGATCCCTCCTCCAGTTAATGTGAGGTTCCATTTCGGGAGCCAAGGCAACCCCAATATAAGGGGACGCTCCATCCCAGGAGCCACAGTAAAACACAAAGTCTCTCTTTGCTTCCCCATCGTCATTTCTACTGATTCGTTATGAAATGTGCAGGGCCTTCCCAGCTACCGATCCATCCAATTGGCAAAAGGCTATGGGTGTTTTAAAGTCTTTAGCCTTAAGCCCATTTTCTCTACTACTTCTGAACTGATTACACACCTGGTGCACCCAGAGTCTAGCAAGGCCAACATTTCCCCTTTGGCTCCCGGCGTGGTACCCTTAATCTCACTGGAATGGTCATAGGGCCCTTGGTTGGACTTACCCATGAGTCGTCTTCTGATTCGGATTCACTCTCTTCAGAAGGGGTTGGAGTTCCCAGCTCCTCTCCTTTCCGAGGGGCGTTCTCTACAACCTCCTCCACTTTAAGCGCAGTTTCGCGAGGCTTTGCCAGAGTTTTTTCAGGTTTCCTTCCTCCTCCTGGTGCCCCCTTTGGCTCTAGCTTGACACGACAGTCTGCAGCCTGGTGACCTTCTTTCCCACATCGGAAGCAGGCAGTGGTCTTGGGTTTTGCCGTCAATCCCCCCTTTTGAGGTTTTAAGGCTTCGGGTTGGTGGGGAAGGCTTGCTCCAACCAGAGGCCCCTGGCATCTGTTTCAGGTCAGATCAATTTCCACCTCTGCCGCCAGCACATACCACAGCTGCAGCACATTGGGGTCTCTTCTGGCAACACAGCTTTGATAAATATCTTCATTCAACCCATCTTTAAAAGCTTCTATCAGAGCTCCTGAGACTTCGAATGTGATCGCCAGCTCTCTGAACTCCTGGGTGTATTCTGCCACTGATCTCCGCCCCTGATTTATGGTTTTCATCCTGATTCTGGCCTTACGTTCAGCTAGTGGGTCTTCAAACCTGGCCCGCAGTGCAGTCATGAACAGGTCATAATTCATCAGCAGGGGATCATTATCATTATGCAAAGTCACCATCCACTTGGCAGCGGTTCCCTCAAGAGCCGTTGACCTTGACATATTTTGATAAAGAGCTGCAGCTGCGCATAGCACAAGACAGAAACCAAAGCAAGAAATCCCCCCCCCAACTGATATAATTCTTCTTAACAAAACCTCCAGCTCACTTCCCATAACCATGTCCCCCCTCCTCCCCCCCTTACTTATGACAGCCAAAAGATGCAAAGCAAAGGAAGAAAATCTTGAAGGCTGACACTGGTGCTACTTGACCTCTCAGCGGCTTTCGATACCATCAACCATGGTATCCTTCTGCGGCAGCTGAGAAAGTTGGGAGTGGGAGGCACCGTGTTACGGTGGTTCAACTCCTATCTCTCTGGCTGGTTGCAGTCGGTGTTGGCAGGAGGACAGAGGTTGACCCCCCGGCCCCTCATTTATGGGGTGCCTCAGGGCTCGGTCCTCTCTCCCCTCCTATTTAATATCTACATGAAACCGCTGGGTGAGATCATCTGACAACATGGGGTGGGATATCAGCATCTGTGGATGACACCCAGCTGTATATCTCCACCCCATGTCCGTTCAGTGAAGCAGTGGATGTGATGTGCTGGTGCCTGGAAGCTGTAAGGGTCTGGATGGGAGTCAACAGGCTCAGACTTAACAGACAAGACTGAGTGGCTGTGCATACTGCCCCCCAGGGACCATGTTGATTGTCCATCTTTGGTTTTGGGTGGGGAGAAATTGTCCCATTCAGAATGGGTTCGCAATCTGGGTGTCCTCCTAGACCCATGGCTGAAATTGGAGCAACATCTATCAGCCGTGGCTAGGGGAACTTTTGCACAGGTCCGCCTTGTGCACCAATTGTGAACCTACCTGGACCGGGAGGCTCTTCTCACAGTCATTCATGCCCTAGTCACCTCACGACTGGATTATTGCAATGCACTCTACATGGGGCTACCCTCGAAGAGCATTCAGAGACTTCAGTTGGTCCAGAAAGCAGACGCTTGAGCTGTTGTGGGTGTCCCGTGATACACCCACATATCACCAATTCTCCGCGAGCTGCACTGGCTTTCTATCAGTCTCCGGGTGCAATTCAAGGTGTTGGTCATTACTTATAAAGCCCTATATGGCTCAGGACCAGGTTATCTCCAGAATCGTCTCCTATCCTGTGTCTCCCTGTGACCGGTAAGATCCCACAGAGTCGGTCTCCTCTGGGTTCTGTCAGCTAAACAATGCTGGCTGGCGGGCCCGCGGGAGAGGGCCTTCTCTGTGGCTGCTCCGGCTCTCTGGAACCAACTACCTCCCGAGGTCTGGACTGCCTCCACCCTACTGGCCTTCCGCAAAGCAGTCAAAACCTGGCTTTTCTGGCTGCCATGGGGCTGTTGATCTCGCGACTGAGATCTAGCGAGATCCGGCTCTTCTGGGTTTTTTTTTGTTTTTTAAATTGCTTTTAAATTTTTTTAATGTAATTCTTTTGTGTGTGTGTGTGTTGTTGTTGTTTTTTGCTGTGAGCCACCCGGAGTCCTTTGGGAGTTGGGTGGCATACAAGTTTAATAAAAAAATAAAATAAAATAAAATAAAATAAAATAAAATAATAAAATAAAATATAAAATATAAAATAAAATATAATAAAATAAAATATAAAATAAAAGTGTGCACCTACACTGTCACGAACATAAATCTTCTTCAAATTCTCCCAACACTTAGCAGCAGACTCTTCTCCATGAATATGGACTAGCTGCTGGTCATTCAGTGTTAGTCCAGTTATACAGAGAGCTCGTTCGTTATCTCGTTTAAAGTCAGCTATCTTCTTGGCATCATCCTCATTATCTGGATTCAAAGCAGTTACATCAGGTGGATCATTGACTGCATACCTTAACCCTTCTCTACGCAGAAGTAGACTGCACTTCATAGACCAGAAAACATAGTTTGTTCCATCCAACCTGGTTATCAGTGATAGACTTGTTGACAGATCTTGTGCCATCTTTAACCAGGACAGTAAACCACAATTAAACAGTACACAGCTGTTCGTATACAGTATACGGTGTTGAGTATTCACACCAACTCTCAGTTATCTGAGCTCTGGGCCCATAACCAGTGTTAAGAAATATTATTATTATTTATTTAGACTTGTATGCCGCCCTTCTCCCAAAGGACTCAGGGCGGCGAACATACAAAAAGCATATACAATAAAATAAAGAATAAAAACAAGTCCAAATTACAAAACAGCTAAAACAGTAAAACTACAAAATAAACAAACTCTTAAAACTACCCACCCCCATGGTCAATCCAGGCTGGCCTGCTGAAACAGCCAGGTCTTCAGGTCTCGACGAAAGGAGGGGAGATCAGGGGCCAAACGCAGATCCGCAGGAAGCTGGATCCACAGGCGGGCGCTCCCACAGAAAAGGCCCTAGTTCTGGGAGCCGCCAGCCGACAATGCCTGACCGACGGTATTCCCAGGAGGCCCCTCCTATGGGAGCACACGGAGCAATTGGACTGTGATGCAGGCAGGAGGCGTTCCCGCAAGTACCCTGCACCCAAGCCATTTAGGGCTTTATAAGTTGTTACTAACACCTTGAAGGAAACCCAGAAGGCAACCGGCAACCAATGCAAGTCGCGCAGGAGGGGTGTAACATGGGAGTATCGGGATACCCCCATCACAGCCCAGCGCGATTCTGTACCAGCTGCAACCTCCGAGTAATCCGCAAGGGTAGCCCCAAGTAGAGAGCGTTGCAGTAGTCGATTCTGGAAGTGACGAGCGCATGGGTGACCGTTCGAAGGGCATCTCGGTTCAGGTAAGGGCGAAGCTGGCGAACCAGCCAAACCTGGGCAAAAGCCCCCCTGGCCACAGCTCCCACCTGCTCCTCCAAACTGAGCTGTGCATCCAGGAGGACGCCCAGATTCTTCGCCCTATCCACGGGGGGTAACACCTCCCCCCCCATGACCAAAGATGGCACATCCACTGAACACCGAGATGCCGGTAAGAACAGCCACTCAGTCTTGGCTGGGTTGAGCCTGAGCCTATTACTTCCCATCCAGGCCTGCACCGCCTCCAGGCACCAGGACATCACCAAGAGAGCATCACTGATCTGGTCTGGGGTGGAGATATACAGCTGGGTATCATCTGCATATTGATGATACCTCACCCCAAAACCACGGATGATCTCGCCCAGCGGTTTCATGTAGATATTAAACAGGAGAGGTGAGAGAACCGACCCCTGAGGTACCCCACAACTAAGGGGCCTCGGGAGGATCTCTGCTCTCCTGCCAACACCGACTGAACGGTCCGAAGGTAAGAGGAGAACCACTGTAACATGGTGCCCCCACTCCCAACCCCGGAGCAGCAGAAGGATACCATGGTCGATGGTATCGAAAGCCACTGAGAGATCTAAAAGGACCAGGACAGAGGAAAAGCCCCTGTCCCGAGCCCTCCAGAGATCATCCACCAATGCGACCAATGCTGTCTCGGTGCTGTGTCCGGGCCTGAAACCCGATTGGTACAGGTCAAGGTAATCAGTTTCCTCCAGGAACAGCGGAAGCTGCTGAACCACCACGCTCTCAACAACCTTAGCCAAAAAGCGAAGGTTGGAGACTTGACGATAGTTATTCAAAACGGTTGGGTCCAGAGCAGGCTTCTTAAGGAGGGGTCTCACCACCGCCTCTTTCAATTCTCCCCGTTAGGAGAATGAGTGCGCTCAGGGAAACGTAGTGAGAGCAATTATGAATAACACACACGTGACACGAAGATATACTGAATACTGAAATGTAGGTTTTACTTCCAGTAAATGATTAAGCAGAATCCAAAAAACAGTCCAAGTCAAGCATGGTGAATGCAGTCAGTAGTCAAAGCAATAATTCAGTTGATAATCCGAAAAGCAAAGTCCTTTTCCTTACCAATATCATACACAGAGTTCAGTACATGGAGTTTGCAAACAGTAGCAAAAAACTCACAACAATATCAGAAGAATAACGAGTAATCCAACAGCAAAGAGACTCGAAATACAAACGAAGAATGGAGTGGAGTGGAGTGGAGTGGAGTGGAGTATGAACCAGGTTTCTGGCTCCATCTTATGGCCGTTGGCAGAAACTTCAGCCAATCACAATCGGCATTTCTCTTAAAGATACAATATTAATTTACTATCCTGGTTTATATATTGCTAACCCAACTGTTAGGTGACTATCATTCCTAACAGGAGGAGCTGCTGGCTGCTTGTGAGGAGGCAGAGGGTGAGTACAAAGGAGAAAGGCAGTTTGAATTGCTTCCATTGCATTTCAAATTCCCAGAGGTTGGTGGGAGGAGCTACTGGCTGCTTGTGAGGAGGCAGAGGGTGGGTAAAAAGGAGAAAAATAACAGCCCACGTGCCTAACAGTGCACGAATCATATAACTATAAACCAAAAATACCAATAATACATTTAGGGTTAGTGTGCTTGAGATTGTGACTTTATTTTATTTCAAAATGACTGGCTTAGTTCAGTGCAATACTTGCTTTACAGCTGTCTTTCGCAGTACTCTTTTCAAATTTGGATACTGTCATTTTTGAAAAAAAAATTACCAGTCTACATGGACAGATTACCTATCTAGAATCTCTAATCTGTGCTCTCAAAGCAGAAATTAGGTGCCCAATCCAGCCATCTATTGAGCTGCCATGCTACCAGCCCCCACTACCACAAAGTTCCTACAGGAAAAGGGCAGTATGGACAACCATGGGATCTGGCAGGTTGAGAGCTGTGGACCATAATCACAAAGCTTCTGCTGTGTCCCAGCATAACAGATACAGTGCCCTTGCTGACCTTAATAGGAACACTAAAGTGACAGGTCAAGGTAGTTGTGAAAATGATAACTCAAATAAGCCAGGGATCATGGTGTCAGCTTCCGTTGGAACTTCACCAATAAACTACTTTACTCACGTTTCGTTGAGTGATAAGATTTGTTTATTGTGGTCTGTTCTCCAACAATCAGCAACAAACAGTTGGTCCTGAGCAAAGCCAGCGCTGAGAGCGTTTGCCTCTTAATGCTTTTTATTTATTATTTATTTATTATTTGAACTTATATGCCCCATCTCAAGACTCGGTGCTTACAACTAAAACAAGAACAATAAATACTTAAAAAACGATTAAATTAAATTATAAGTTCAAACATTATAAAACCTTAAAACCATCCCTCCCCAAGGGGTCACAGCCCGGTTGGTCAAACAACCAGGTCTTTAACTCACGGCTAAAGGTGCGGAGATCAGGGGCCAGCGGAGCCCCAGAGGCAGTTGGTTCCAGAGGTCAGGTCGACAGAAAAGGCTCGCCGGGGAACCGCCAGCCGGCATTGCTCGCCGACGGGACCCCGAGGAGTCCTTGCCTATGAGCTCGCACAGAGGCGACCGGTATTTGATATTGGAAGAAGACGCTCCTTAAGTATTGAGGACCCATGTCATGAAGGACTTTGTATGTTAACACCAAAACCTTGAATCTCACCCGAGCAACCGGTAACCAATGCAGGCAGCGCAGGAGGGGGTCGTATGGGAGAACGGGTAACTCCATCACCACCCGCTGCCGCATTCTGCACCAGCTGCAATCTCGGATGGTATGCAAGGGCAGTCCCAAATAGAGAGCGTTGCAGTAGTCGAGCCTAGAGGTAACAAGGGCATGAGTGACCGTGCGCAGGGCGTCGGTCCAGAAAAGGGCTAAGTTGTCGAACAAGGCGAGCTGGGCAAAGGCCCCTGGCAACGCCCCCACCTGATCCTCCAACCGAGCCGTACATCCAGGAGGACCCCCAGATTCGCGCCTATCCACAGGGGGCAACACTCTCCCCTATGGCCAAAGATGGATAATCTGACTGGGCCGACGCCGATATGCACAGCCACTCAGTCTTGGCCGGGTTGAGTCAAGCATGTTCCCGCCATCCAGTTCCGCATCGCATCCAAACACCGAGTCATCAGGAGAGGGCATCACTGATCTGGTCTGGGGTGGAAATGTACAGCTGAGTATCATCAGCGCATTGATGGAATTTCACCCCAAAACCACGGATGATCTCACCCAGCTGCTTCATGTAGATGTTAAACAAAAGGGGGAAAGGACCGACCCTGAGGGACCCCACAAGAGAGCACCCTAGGGGACGACCTGACCCCCGCCAACACCGATTGCACGCCCCGAGAGGTAGGAGGAGAACCACCAAGAACGGTGCCCCCACTCCCAACCCTCAAGGCGACGCAAAAGGATACCATGGTCGATGGTATCGAAAGCCGCTGAGAGGTCTAATAGGACCAGGACAGAGGAAAACCCCTATCCCGAGCCCTCCAGAGATCATCCATCAGCGACCAATGCCGCTCCGTGCTGTACCCGGTCGGAAGCCCGATTGATACGGATCTAGGTAGTCCGCTTCATCCAGGAAAAGCGAACCTGCTGAGCCACCACACTCTCAACAACCTTCGCCAAAAACGAAGGTTGGAGACTGGACGAAGTTGTCTAACACAGTCGGGTCCAGGGCAGGCTTCTTCAGGAGGGTCTCACCACCGCCTCTTTCAAGGCGGCGGAAAGACACCCTCCCTTAAGGAAGCGCTGATAACTGCCCGAGCCAACCGCAGTGACCTCCTGGCGGCATAAGCCAGCCAGGAGGGACACGGGTCCAATAAACATGTGGTGGAACTCATTCGCCGCATAATCCTGTCCACTTCATCCTCGGAAACCGGATCGAACTCATCCCAGATAACAATAGCCAGACTCCTGCACCCCTTCCTCAGACCACTGCAAATCGGAGGACAACCCGCCCAATATGAGCAATCTTATCCGACAGATGTTGAACAAATGCCTCAGCCTTACCAATGGGTCCGCCCCCTCTGAATGAAGGAGGGAACGAGTAACCCAAACAGGGCGGCGGGCGATTATTCGGACGCTATGAGAGTGGAGAGATAAGATCTTCTCGCCTCTCATAGCTACCAGGTAAGTCCTAATAAAGGCTCTTAGCTGGGCTCGGTCGGACTGGGAACGGGTAGACCTCCACCTGCTCTCTAAACCCCTTCGACGGGCGCTTCATCTCCCGGAGCTCCTCAGTATACCAAGGGCAAACCGGGATCCACGGCGCGTAAGGGGACGCGATGGGGACAACCCTGTCGAGAGCCTCTGACGCAGCCTGTTGCCAGGCCATTGCCAGATCCTCGGCAGAGCTGTGGGCAAGGGAGGAAGGAAAACCCAGTTCTGCCTGGAACCTCTCAGGGTCCATCAGGCCTGGGGCGGAACCATCTAAGTGGCTCCTCATCCCAGCAGTGGGGACGGCCTGTTGGAAGACCAGCCGTAGGGAGATAGTGATCAGACCATGGAACAGGCAAAGTCGTAATAGTGACCTGCCCTCTGTCACCCGCCACTGTTCAGAGACAAAAACTAGGTCAAGAGTATTTTCCATGAGTAGGGCCTTGAATCATTGGGTCAGGCCCATGGCCTCCATAGAAGCCATGAATTCCTGGGCCAAACCCTGACCCCAGGGAAGGCAGGTTGAAGTCCCCCAGGACCATAAGGTCTGGGAGCTCCACCACCACCCCGAGAGGAGATCGAGAAGCCCAGGCAGGGCGCTGCCACACAGCTGGGGAAAGGTATGCTAGCAGCAAGCCCACCCACCCATTAGGCCCCCACCTCAGGAGGAGAATCTCACTCCTATCTCTGCAACAGAGACCTCCCTCGAAACAAGTTCTCCCGACAACCACAGCCACCCCACCACCCCTACCCTGGCACGGTGCAAAACCCAAAAACCTTTTTATAGTCGTATTCCCTTGATTGTTAGCACCTGCCCCTGGAAACACCTAATTAGCTAACATCCGCCCCTAGTGCTCCCATGTGTCCCTATCCTACTACCCTATCCCTAAACTAACACCAGTGCCCATCCCACCCCACCAGTTGTGCTGCCCAAAACCCCAAAATCCCAACAGTCTGGATGATGCCATACCAGCCTGAATGCCACCCCCCCCCGCATGCACCGAACAGAAAAACACCCACCGCCAAACAGCCAACGAGCACACCGCCCAACAGCTGAGTTCACAAAACCGCCCAGCTGGCAGATCGAGTTTGTCGGCTCAAGCCAGGATAATGCGTCGGGTCTTGTGCAAAGCTTCCTGGTTCATCACTCCGACACGAGGTAAGGCGTTGCGGCCAGAATGTCCTGGACCCAGGATTGTCAGGATCATTGAGACCAGCTGGGACCGGGGCAACGTGTCAGGCGATATTGGGCAGCATGGTTGCAGCCTGACACATGGTCCCAGAAGGAGAATTTACTTTGGAAAGGAGAATGTGTGAATCAGGTATTACACATCAGTCACACAAGAAGAGCAAGGTATCCAAAAAGAGAAGCCACCTTCTGGTTGGGGACTCAATTGTAAGGGATGTAAATTTAGGAAAGGATATGGAGGTTTTGAAAGAGGTCAGGTGTCTGCCAGGTGCTACTGCCAGCAGAGACAAGAGGCGTATTCTTAAGATAGTCAAGAATGCCAGTAAGGACTGTGATGTTGATGCTATTATACATCTTGGTACAAATGATTTATCCCAAAAGGATGTACTTTCTGTTCAAAAAGACTTCCAGAGCTTGGGGTATGAACTTAGTAATATGGGCTGTAGGCTTATCTTTTCAAAGGTTCTTCCAGTATACAAGGAACAAAAGGGAAAGGCCAGCGTGTAGCAGAGTTTAATGTGTGGCTAAAGGAGTGGTGTAAAAGGGAAGGCTTTGGTTTTATTAGTCATGATGTCGGCAGCTGGTCCAATGAAAAACTGTACAAAAGAGATGGTTTGCATCCATCAAAGAAAGGGACTGAGTTACTTGGCATTAAATTCACAGATTTCCTGGATAAACATTTAAACTGAACAGCGGGGACAGAGAATTAATGAATACAGAACATTTTTGTCCCCAGCAACCTAAAATTAATAAGGATACCAGTGCATGTAACATAGATGTTTGTGCAGGTAAGATTACCAACCTTGCTCTCAACCAAAACTAAGCATTTAATAGTGAGTGCCATACCGTGTGCATTAATCAAACAGGTGGCAAGAAAGTAGGAGCAGGCAGGCACAACACAGGTTATGTAGACAGTAAACACAATGTCAGACATAAAGATCTCAAGTGCCTATCTAGAAATGCACAAAGTCTGGGGAACAAACAGGGTGAACTCAAACTACAAATACACGAAGGTAGATATGATATAGTTGGAATAACAGAAACTTGGTGGGATGAAACCCATGATTGGAACATACTGGTAGAAGGATACAAACTATTCAAAAAAAAAAAAAGAACCCATAAAAGAGGAGGTGGAGTTGCACTGTATGTAAAGGACCACTATATTGCTACAGAAATGCATGAAACCAAAGATGAAAACCTCCTAGAATGCATATGGGTCAATATAAAAGAAAAAAAGAATGACATGGCCATAGGTGTATATTATAGGCCACCCAATCAAGCAGAAAAAATAGATGTCCTTTTTGCCAACCAACTAACAAACATATGCAGGAAACACACAACAATAGTAATGGGAGACTTCAATTATCCTGATATCAATTGGAAAACTAATTCTGCACCAAGTAAGAAATCAAATAAGTTTCTAACCAGTCTAGCTGACAACTTTATTGTCCAAAAGGTATAAGGTGAAACTAGAGGGACAGCCATACTGGACTTAACTCTTACAAAGAGAGAAGAAGTGATAGAGGGAGTTGAAACTGCAGGAACCTTGGGTGAGAGTGACCATGTCATACTAGAATACAACATAACACAAACACAAGCAATAGAACATAATGACACAAGAGTCTTGGATTTTAAAAGAGCTGATTTTAATAAACTCAGAGAGAACTTGGGAAAGATTCCATGGATGAAAATCCTAAAGGGGAAAACAACTCAAGAATCTTGGGAAACTCTGAAAAGTATGATCATAGAAGCCCAGACCAGCACAATACCACTGAGAAAGAAAAACAAGAAATCCAAGAAGAAAGCAGCATGGCTGCACAAAGATCTCTCTGGCAGATTGAAAGAAAAAAAGGACAAGTACAAAAAATGGAAAGAAGGACATACAACTAAGGCAGAATATCAGCAGATAGCAAGTGTTTGATATTAACATACTTACCGCCCATTGGTTGGAATCATGAGTGCGGGAAAATCAAACAGCTTCCACTGGTCGAAGCCGCGGCTAGCTCGGCTATATAAAAAGCTACCGCGGCTACAGTTGCACGCCTTTTTCTGTAGAGAATAAAATAGAGTTGAATGAGCTGGAGCCTCTTGTCGTCTGTACCTGAGATCTAACACTGGCAATGAAGGTGGGAACCTGAGACAAGACCAGCAAGCACGTGGCAAATAATAGATGGCAACTATCGAAAATGGCTGGAACTAATATGCCACCCGCACCGTTCGACCCCACAACAGAAGATTGGGAATTGTACGTCAACTGAGTCCACATGTTTTTAGAAGGAAGAGACCTTCTGAACATTTCGAAACAAAGGAAGAGAGCGGTTTTCCTCACACACTGTGTTGTGGCCCCGCCTCCTGAGCCTGTGCTGAAAGAGGAAGAGGACCTGGATGATGAAGGGGAGGAACGGGCAATGTATTCATCCCCAGGACCTTCCTCCCTGACACTGCCTTCCTCCCCAGGACCTTCCTCCCTGGCAAGGCCTTCTTCCCCAGGACCTTCCTCCCTGGCAATACCTCAGGGGTCATTGGAAAGCCGAGAGGAACAGCCTGAGTTATGCCAGGAGGGAAGCATATCGGCACAACCACAGCTGGGGAGTGAGGAGGAGGATTCCTGGCTTGATCCCAGGCAGCGTCAGAGGGAGAAACGTCAGCAGCAACGTAGGAGGCGTGGGAGGGCTAGAGATTGAGCTGGACCACGCCCCACAAGGCATAAAAGTGGGTGTGCCTACGTTGTAAACTCTGTACATGACAAAGTTCGAACAAACCAAGAATCCTGTTTGTGTTGTGGCTGGACTGAATCTGGAGAAGCTCTTGTTTGTGGACTTTGAGAATAAAAAGCCCATTCTGTCTCTGTGAGTAATCCGATACTTGACAAATCTGAACTTGGCAGTCCTAACGTGTGTGTTTGCCAAGAGACTTATCAGCTGTAGAAGATTTGTTTTTGGAGTCAAGCCAGCGTGACTATCTGTGAGGGTGTTGGTGCTAAGTTCCTTATCTTTTGCAGAAGGGAAGGGGAGACAGAACACACTGCGGGCCCACGGTGTTTAAGATGGCAAAAGCACTATCCGTGCCAAATGATGAAAAAACGATGGCCTGGCTGGATTTAGAAAGAATCCTGAGAGCACACTATACAGGAAGAAGGAGAGAGTATCAGCGATTTTGTCACAAACCTTCAAGACATCGCAGGAGCTTGCAAGCTCCTAAACGTGGACGAAGCTATGAGAGATCGCGTAGTCCTGGGTCTCAGAGATCTAACACTGCAAAGCCGCCTGCTAACAAAGCCCAAAATAACTCTAAAGGAGGCCATAGAAGCGTCGGCTGCAGAGTCATCCCAGAAATCAGCAGCCGCCATGCGGAAAATGAATAAGACGCCTCAGCAACTGCCAAAAGAAACCACCACCACCCACCACGAGGACATCAAGTCTGAGTCAGAGACTGATGAAAATGATGAGGAAGTAAACCAACTTCGTTCGGAAAGGAATCCGAAAAACAAGGAGCGGAAAAAGAAGGAATTCTGGTGTTCAGGGTGCGAAGGAAACCATCCGTGATTAGAATGCTGTTTTCATGACGCCATTTGTCAGCGTTGTGACCGACGGGGGCATATAGAGAGAGCCTGCCAAGCAGCACAACCCCGCAACAGAAGGCAAAGAAAAAGCATATCACCTCAGAACAGAACAACCCAGCCATGAGGTCGTCGATGCCAGTTCAGCCAGAACAGAAGAAAAGATGAACCAGCCAGTGATAGAGACGAGACACACCAAACTGTGAAATTAGGCTATTCTAGCATGGCCCATGCGAAGAAAGTCCACATCCAAGTAACCATAAACAGCAGACCGTGCAAAATGGAAGTCAATTCTGGATCATACCTATCGATGGTCTCCTGGGACACCATTAAAAAACTGAGCCCAGAAATATCCAAGAATCAACTAACAAAACAAAGACTGACATTAAAAGATTATCAGGGCAATAAGATCCTGGTAATAGGCATTGGAAAATTCAAAGTGGCATTCAAAGAGTTTTCCGGATACCTACCACTAACCATTGTGGACTGGGACCGGCCAAGCTTACTCG
>SOZL01001716.1:0-17500 GCA_009733165.1 Naja naja | reverse complement strand
AGCAAAACACAAAACATAAAACCATCTTTCAGTTACATACAGTGTGTCGGTTGGTACAAATGTTTTGTGCAAAATCTCTATAGTCTTTCCCATATAGTATATATAAATTCTCATATTGTCAATCAATATATATATGTATATTATTATCATTATTAATCATTTATTTGACCATATACTGACATTCTATCATTTTATGCGAGCTATTCACCTTCTTAACTTACTTTATAACTTTCATTTCATCATCAATAATCAATTCAATAATATTTATCCTTAAACTATTATCTCTCTACAATTCTATTATACCTATATTATATAATCTTATAAAGTATTTCATTTTCCTGGGTTTTTTTGTTTTTTTTTTCTAACCACTGATAAAATAAGTCCCATATCTTATAAAATTGTTTGTCTTCTTGCTCTCTAATTTCAAATGTCAATTTACTCATTTCTGCACATTCCATTATTTTCTTAATTACTTCCTCCTCTATTGGAATTTTCTAATTTTTCCAGTTTTTAGCAAATACAATTCTAGCCGCTGTTAATACATTTACAATCAAGTATATCAATTGTTTACTGTTTATTTCCGATATAATACCCAATAAAAATATTTCTGGTTTTAAATCTATGTGTTTTTTTGTCATTTTTTCCAACCATGTGTGGATTTTAGTCCAATATCTTTTAGCTTCTACACATGTCCACCACATATGACAGTATGATCCAGGTATCTGATGACACTTCCAACATTTCTCCGATTTGTTCTTAAACATTCTTGCTATTCTTGCTGGGGGTAAATGCCACCTGTAAAACATCTTATACAAATTTTCTTTATATGCTGTTGACATTGTCATTTTATAGTTTCGAGACCACAATTTTTGCCATTTCTCTAAATCAATCCCGTGTCCAAAATTCTTCCCCCAAGCAATCATTGTTTTTTTAACTTGTTTTTCTTCTAATTTAACCTCTAACAAATATCCATATAATTTTTTAATCACCTTTTCATCAGTACCTGTCAAAATTTTATTTAATTCAGTCAATTTACCATAAAAACCTTCTGTTTTAGTCTTTATCATATCTAGAATGTAATAATAATAATAATAATAATAATAATAATAATAATAATAATAATAATAATTTATTAGGCTTGTATGCCGCCCTCTCTCCCTAAGGACTCAGGGCAGCTAACAATAAAAAACTCAGTAAAAAATTTACATTAAAAAACAATTAAACAATTACAAGCCTAATATTAATAAAATAATAAAATTTAAAATTAATTAAAATAACTCTAAAACAAGCCCTAACTCCATTGGTCAGTCCAGACTGGCCTGTTGAAAGAGCCAGGTCTTCAGGTCACAGCGGAAGGAGCAGAGATCAGGGGCCAAACCAAGGTCCAAGGGTAGTTGGTTCCACAGTGAGTGTGCTCCCACAAAGAAGGCCCTACCCCTGGGCACCGCCAATTGACAATGTCTAACTGATGGTACCCCAAGGAGGCCCTGCCTGTGGGAGCATACCGGGCGATCGGAGCATGATGCTGGCAGGAGACGCTCCTGCAAGTACCCCGGACCCAAGCCATGTAGGACTTTATATGTTGTTACCAATACCTTGAATCTCACCCGGAAGGCAACCGGCAACCAATGCAGGTTGCGCAAGAGGGATGTAACATGGGAGTATCAGGATAACCCATCACATCCCGCGCGGCCGCATTCTGCACCAGCTGCAACCTCTGGGTGGTCCGCAAGGGCAGTCCCATGTACAGAAGGTTGCAGTAGTTGATTCGGGAAGTGACGAGTGCATGAGTGACTGTCCGTAGGGCATCTCGGCTCAGGTAAGGGTGCAGCTGATGAACCAGCCTCACCTGGGCAAATGCCCCCCTGGCCACAGCTCCCACCTGCTCCTCCAAACTGAGCTGTGTATCCAGGAGGACCCCCAGGTTGCGCGTCCTGTCCACGGGGGGCAACACCTCTCCCCCCATGACCAAAGATGGTATATCCTGAGTAATCCAAGATGCCAGTATGCACAGCCACTCAGTCTTAGCTGGGTTGAGTCGGAGCCTGTTCCTCCCCATCCAGATCCGCACCGCATCCAAACAATGGGACATCACGGGGAGAGCATCACTGATGTGGTTCGGGGTGGAAATGTAGAGCTGGGTATCATCTGCATATTGGTGATACCTCACCCCGAAACCATGCATGATCTCACCCAGCAGCTTCGTGTAGATGTTAAACAGGAGAGGTGAGAGGACCGACCCCTGGGGCACCCCACAAGTGAGGGGCCTCGGCTCACCTCTGCCCCCTGTCAACACCGACATTGAGGCCTGAGAGGTAGGAAGAGAACCACTGTAAAACGGTGCCCCCCACTCCCAACACCTCAAGCCACCGCAATAGGATACCATGGTCGATGGTATCGAAAGCCGCCGAGAGATCTAATAGGACTAGGACAGAGGAAAAAACCCTGTCCCGAGCCCTCCAGAGATCATCTATCAGTGCGACCAATGCTGTCTCCGTGCTGTGCCTGGGTTGGAAGCCCAATTGGTACGGATCCAGGTAATCGGCTTCCTCCAGGAACATCGGTAGCTGCTGAACCACCACGCTCTCAACAACCTTCACTAAACAGCGAAGGTTGGAGATAGGACGATAGTTATTCAAAACGGCTGGGTCCAAGGCAGCCTCTTTCAAGGTGGCGGGAAAGGAACCCTCCCCCAAAGAAGCGTTGACAACTGCCTGGAGCCATTTGTGTATATAAAAACTGATTCATCCTTATATCTTGTTCTACTAGTTCTTGCATTGATTTAAGTTCACCCTTTTCATTCAAAATTTCACCATATCTGTTTGTACCATTTTATATATTACTGGATATGCAAATGATTCAATAGTTGATAACCAGACTGGAATTTTCAAATAATGTTGTCTTTTAATCTTCTCCCATATTAATAATAAAGCCTCTCATATGTAATGCCGCCTAAAATACCCATTTGTTTTAGTTCCCTTGTACCATAAGAAGGCATGCCATAAGAAGATCATGGCCTTCTAACGTCAATAATCTAGTATTTCTTTATGTTATCCATTCCTTAACCCACATCAATGTTGTCGCCTGGTAGTATATCTCCCAATTGGGTAATCCAAATCCTCCTCTTATTCTAGCATCTTGTAATAATTTTAATTTAATTCTTGCCTTCTTTCCCTGCCAAATATATTTCAATACTATTTTATTTAAATCTTCAAAATAATCTTTCCCTAGTTTAATTGGAATTGTCTGGAACAAATATAAAATCCTTGGTAATACGTTCATCTTAATTGTTGATATTCTCCCTATTAAAGATAATCGTAAGTTTTCCCATTTTGCTAAGTCTGTCACAATCTGTTTTTTGAGTTTATAATAATTATCCTCTTTAAGTGCACCACATCTAGCTGTCAAGTGTATTCCTAAATACTTAACTTTGTTTGTGACCTGGATCTTCAAAACCTCCGCCAATTCCTTCTTTCTTTTTTCAATCATATTCTTTGTCAAAATCTTAATTTTCTCTTTATTTATTTTCAAACCAGATACATATCCATATTCCTCTATTTTTTCTATCAATTTAGATGCTGTTTCTAATGGATCCCCTAAAATAAAAACCATTACAAATGCTTGTAATTTATATTCTTCCCTCTTAATTTTCATTCCTTTTATTTCCTTATCTTCTCTAATATTTCTATTTAGTACTTCTAATGTTAACACAAACAACAGAGGTGACAGCAGGCAACCTTGTCTAGTTCCTTTCTTTATATCAATAAAATCTGTTAATTCACCATTTATCATTACCTTTGCTGATTGTTTATGGTATATAGCTTCTATGGCGTGAATGAACTTCTTACCAAAGTCCATCTGATCCAATTGTAATAACATAAATCTCCCATTCACATTATCAAAGGCTTTTTGTGCATCTAAAAATATCAAAGCCATTTGCTTTTCCGGATGTGCCTCATAGTATTACAAAGTGTCCAGAATTATTCTCATATTGTCTTTAATTTGTCTCTTTGGCAGGAATCCATTTTGGTCAGAGTGTATAAAGTTATTCAAGTATCTTTTAAGTCTTTCTTCCATTATTGAAGCAAAGATTTTATAATCTGAATTCAGCAGGGAAATATGTCTAATGTTTAATTTGTTGTGGGTCGGCATCCTCCTTTGGCACAAGTGTGATATATGCTTCTGTCCATGATTTAGGTACTTTCATCTTTAACATAATTTCATTCATCACTTCCAGCAATGAAAGACTCAACGATTCCTGTAATGTCTTATAAAATTCAGCTGGTAATCCATCTGGGCCTGGTGCCTTTCCATTGTTTTGCTTTCCATTGTTTTGCTTTTTAAATGCCTCAGTTAATTCCATCATCGTTATATTCCCTTCTAGCATCATTTCAATGTCCTTAGATATCCAGGGTAAGTTTGCTTTCTGCAGCTATTGTTTAATTTTCTCCTCTTCTACATTCTCTTGTTCATATAGTTTTCCATAATAGTCCTGTATAATTTTTTTTTTCTTCTCTTTATTTTCATAACAAATTTTCCCTTGATCATCCATTAATTGCATTATCTTTCTTGATTCTCTCTCCTTTTTCAATTTATATGCTAACCATCTACCTGGTTTATTTGCGTCTTCAAAATAATTCTGTTTAGCACTTCTAATATTTTGTGCTAATTCTTCTTTTTCCATTAACCCCATTTTATGCTTAGCTGTGTCCATTTGTATTTTTATGTCCTTTTTTGTGGATATTTCTGTAACTCCTTTTCAAGTCTTTTATAGTCCTCCTCTAATGTTTGCAAGGTTTGTCTTTTCTTCATATTTCTTTTTCTTGTATAGTCGCTAGCCTCAGCATCTACGGCTCATGAAGATGGAACATCTGGATGAGAAGAACTAGTTGATGGAACATCCACCTGTGAATCTTGATCATCAGGCTGCGTAACATCAATGGAAAATCTCTAACATCTCTAGGAAAATAAACTCCAGGATCATTGGAGTGAATCCTGGACCAGTCAGCATCTTCCTCAAAATTGAAGGACTGAGAAATCACAATTACATGTCTGGAGTTGACGAATTTGCTCCATTTTGAATTGTCATCAATACCCATGAATCTCATTCTTTTTGCTGCTGGACCTCCTTTCTTTCTTTGAGCTAATGGAATTTATTTATTTATTTATTTATTTATTTATTTATTTATTTAATTGGACTTGTATGCCACCCCATTGATTTCACTGGGTGGCTCACAAAAAACACACACACTAAATATATAAAAAACAATTAAATTTGACAAGCCCAATCAATAAAGTAGTTAAAAATACATTAAACGCCCCCCAGGAGGTCAGTCCAGCCCAGCCTGTTCAAACAGCCAAGTCTTCAGACCGCGGCAGAAGGAGCAAAGATCAGGCCAAACGGAGCTCCGACCTCCAAAGAAAGTTGATTCCACAGCATGGGGCCGCAACAGAGTAGGCCCTCCCCCGAGGCACCACCAGCTGACATTGTCTAGCTGGCAGCACCCTGAGGAGTCCCCGTCTGTGCGCACATACAGGGCGATCAGTATTTGATGTTGGCAGGAGACGCTCCCACAAGTACCCCGGACCCAAATCGTAAAGGACTTTGAATGTTAAAACCAACACCTTGAATCTCACCCGGAGGGCAACCGGCAACCAACACCTCTCCCCCTATGACCAAAGATGGAATCAATTGACTGGGCCGAGATGCCTGTACGCACAACCACTCAGTCTTGGCCGAATTGAGCTGTAGTCCATTCCTGCCCATCCAGATCCGTACCGCATCCAGACACCGGGTCATCACAGAGAGGGCATCACTGATTTGGTTTGGGGTGGAGGTATACAGCTGGGTATCATCAGCATACTGGTGATACCTCATCCCAAAACCACAGATGATCTCGCCCAGCGGCTTCATGTAGATGTTGAACAGGAGGGGAGAGGGGACCGACCCCTGAGGAACCCCACAAGTGAGTGCCCGGGCCGACCTCCTCCTGCCAACACCGACATGGTAACGCCTCCCAGAGGTAGGAGGAGAGAACCACTGCAAAACAGTGCCCCCACTCCCAACCCCCGAGGCCAGCAATAAGATACCATGGTCGATGGTATCGAAAGCCGCTGAGAGATCTATAGGACTAGGACAGAGGAAAATCCCTGTCCCATGCCCTCCAGAGATCATCCATCAGCCACCAATGTCGCCTCCGTGCTGAACCCGGCCAGAAGCCTGACTGATATGGATCTAGATAGTCCGCTTCATCCAGGAAAAGGAAACTGCTGAGCCACCACATTCTCAACAACCTTCACCAAAAAGCAAAGGTTGGAGACTGGACGAAAGTTGTTTAAAACGGCTGGGTCCAGAGCAGGCTTCAGGAGGGGTCTCACCACCGCCTCTTTCAAGGCAGCAGGAAAAGACCCTCCCCCAGTGAGGAGGCTAACAACTGTCCAGAGCCAGTCGACATGGTCTCCCTGGAGGCATATACCATCCAGGAAGGACACGGGTCCAATAAACAGGTGGTGGAACTCAGTCTGCATAATCCTGTCCACTTCATCCTCAGAAACAGGATCAAACTCAGCCCAGATGACATCGCCAGACTCTGTAACTCCTCCTCGACCACTGCAAATTAGAGTTCAACCCTCCTGGATCCGAAGCATCTTATCCGACAGATATTGTCCAAATTCCTCAGCCCTACCCTGCAGAGTGTCCACCCCCAGCTCCCAATGTAAAAGGGAGCACATGACCCTGAACAGGGTGGCTGGGCGATTATCTGCAGACACTATTAGGGCGGAGAGGTAAACCCTCCTCGCCACCCTCAAAGCTCCCAGGTAAGTCCTAATATAGGCTCTTAACTGGGTTCGGTCAGATTCGGAACGGGTCGACCTCCATCTGCTCTCTAAACCCCTCCTACATCATTTCATCTCCCGGAGCTCCTCTGTAAACCAAGGAGCCACCCAGGATCTGCAGAGAGGAGGGGCGAAGGGGACAACTCGGGTCGAGGGCCTCCGAGGCAGCCTGTTGCCATGCAGCTGCCAGCACCTCGGCCGAGCTGTGGACAAGGGAAGACCCCAGCTCTGCCTGGAACCTCTCAGGGTCCATCAGGCATCTGGGGCAGAACCATCTCATGTTCCTCATCCCAGCGCGGGGTGGCCTGTTGGAAGACCAGCCATAGGAGATAGTGATCTGACCATGCAACGGGTTGGGCATCAGCACTGCCCGCCCCAGATCACTACGCCACTGCTCCGAGACAAAAACAAGGTCGCTGTTGTTGCTCCGGCATGGTGGGCCCTGTATTATCTGGGTCAGGCCCATAGTCGCCATGGAAGCCATGAACTCCTGGGTCAAACCCAACACCCCCAGGGGAGGGCAAGTTGAAGTCACCCAAGACCAAAAGGCCCGGGAACTCCACCGCCACTACTGAGAGGGCATCGAGGAACCCAGGCAGGGCCGCTGCTACACAGCTGGGGGCAAGGTATGCAAGCAGCAGGTCTAACCGACCACCAGGTCCCAAATGCAGGAGGAGGGTCTCACACCCGCCTGTCTGTGGAACAGAGACCTCCCTTGGAATCAAGGTCTCCCGAATAACTACAGCCGCCCCACCACCCCTACCCTGGACTCTAGGCTGATGCAAAACCCGAAAACCTGGGGGGCATAAGTCAACAAGAGGAACTCCACCCTCCGGCTCCAGCCAGGTTTCAGTGATGCAGGCCAGGTCTGCGGCCTCCTCCTCAATCACTTCCCGGAGGAGGGACGCCTTATTAGCCACGGACCTGGCATTAAAATACACCAGCCGGAGCCCATGGGCTCCGGGTCCTGTATCCCCGGGGGAGTGGGCAGAGGCATGGGGGTCAGAGTGCGCCACAGCTCGCAGACAGCGGCAGCGCGCTCCCTGATCACGATACGGCCCCCCGCCTCCCCCTGCCAAACTGGATCACCCTGGGAATCGCCATTCCTGCCTTGCCCCGCACCCCAGGGCCCCCCTCCCCCCTCCCCCCGCCGTGATCCTTAACTGGGCTGGACTGAGTTCCAACCAAACTAGGCAGGCATTTCCCAGATACCTGCTGAGAAAACCCTCCACCCCCTCCCTAACCCCTTCAAACGACCAATTAAAAATTTTAAAGCCTCCCCTTCTGAATTAACCTCAATTTAAAACCCTTGGTCATGCTATGCCTCTCTCGATCCCAGGTTCCGTCCTTGAGGAAGGGCTTTGACAATCCAGAGGGCCATCTCAGGACAGGGAACATTCCTGAGTGCCTGCAGCTCGAAGGAAGAATAGATATAATGAATAGTAGTCATCAATGGTCCATGAGGAAAAATCAAAGTCCAGGATGGATGGTACATAGTTCAGTTCAAGAGATGGTAAATCCTAGGGCCAGCATACAAGTGGACACCCCTCAACCCAGGCGGCACTCCCACTGCCCACTGGGAGGTGAGTCCCACGGTCTCAAAATGGTCCAGTCTCCTCTCTCCCACAGAGGAGGACAGTCCGCAAGCTGACCCCAGGCAAGGGGGCGGCAAACACCACTGTTCTCTCACCCCAGTGGGATGGCCAAGGATGGTGTGCTCCCACCACACCACACAGCCCCCAAAAGGCGAACTGCCACATCCGGGGGGAAGGGAGAAATGGTCCTGGAACAGTAGACGGCCTCTAAGGGCCCGATGTCTCCACCATCTGTTCATCTCTGTAGCTGTGCCTTCCAGGCCCTCCCGAGAAAAAACCAGAGAGCAACAGCCGCTGACACCATTACATCCAAGGCTAGGGGGGAGTCGGGGAGGGTACCAGGAACATCAATGAAAACACCAGTGCCCCCAGCGTCTTCCCCAGCAGGTCTTCAGTCATCCCCCCTGCCAATAGCGCCAGCAGCAACAACGCCGCTAACGCCGCCATCGTTGCCACGCCATCTCTGCCGTGCTGCAACCATGCTATAATTGCACCGCAACTCCAGCAGTCTCCAGCGGGCTCTCCGACAGCCCCTTCAACAGTCTGGCGGCCCCTTCGGCGGTCTTCAACGTAATTCATGCAGCATCTCAGATACTGCTCTATCATGACAGTCTATCTCTCTA
Source organism: Naja naja (assembly GCA_009733165.1). NCBI lineage: Eukaryota > Metazoa > Chordata > Lepidosauria > Squamata > Elapidae > Naja > Naja naja. The sequence continues at coordinate 8,445 of SOZL01001716.1, read as the reverse complement.
CCCCCCCATTGGTGCTTGGATGAAAAGCCAAGCTAAGACCCTGGGACAACCCAATAGTCCGCAGGAACTCCCTCCAAAATTTAGCTGTGAACTGAACTCCTCTGTCTGAGATAATTCTTCATGGCACTCCATGCAGGCAGTAGATGTGTTTCAAAAACAGCTTGGCTAACTGGTGGGCTGAGGATAGCCTTCTCCACGGTATGAAATGTGCCTATTTGGAAAATAAGTCTATTACAGTCCTGATCACTGTGTTTCCTTCACTTTTCAGTAACTCTACTATGAAATCCATTGCGATCTCCTCCCACAGCCTTGTTGGTTCCACAACCATCTGTAGCAATCCGGGGGGTTTTCCTGGTCGTTTTTTCATCACGGTGCAAATGATGCAACTCTTCACATAGCTTTTCACGTCTTTCTTCATGCCAGGCTACCAGAATTGCCTCCGAGCTAAGTGTAAAGTTTTTAAGAACCCGAAGTGGCCTGCCAGTTTGGCATCGTGGCTCCTCTGAAGGACTAGAGTACGTAGGGATTCTGGGATGTAGAGTTTTGTTCCTTTCCAGGCTAGGTCGTCTCTTTTTGTTAAGATGTGTTGATTGTCCTGGAACCAACGGTCTGCTAGCAATTCAGTTTTTAATTTCGTGGCTAAGTCATCTGCAGATCGGTCTTGTCGGTCGCGTCAGTGTCATCTGGTGGTTACTTGGGCTGCTATTTGTATAGGGTGAATGATGGCATTTATCATTTTCTCCCTTTCACATTTATACTGGGGCATGCAAGAGAGGGCGTTGGCCAGAAAGTTCTTTCCTCCCGGGATGTGTTTTAGCACAAAGTTGAATCGGTTGAAGTATTGGGCCCAGCGGACTTGTTTGGGTGATAGTTTTCGTGGGGTCCTAAGGCTTTCCAGTTTTTTATGGTCAGTCCAAACTTTGAATGGCTTCTGGCCCCCTTCCAGCAGGTGACGCCAGGTCTGCAGTGCCCATTTTATTGCAAAAGCCTCTTTCTCCCATGCGGCCCATCGCCTCTCTATGTCTGTGAGTTTACAGGAGGTGTACGCACAGGGCTGTAGGTTTCCTTGGTCGTTTCTTTGGAGTAACACCACTCCCACTGCCATATCACTGCTTGTATGATGAAGGGTTGTTCGGGGTCAGGGTGCTTCAGCACCGGTTCTTTTGCAAACAGTTCTTTCAGCATTTCAAATGATTTTTGGCAGGTTAGGTCCCACTGTAGGGGTTGTCCCAGGAGGGGATTCGTTTCTGTGCTCCCTGACTTCAGAAGGTCCGTCATGGGTTTGGCAATCCTCATGAAGGAGGGGTTTAATTGCTGGTAGAAATTTGCAAACCCCAGAAAGCTTTGTAGCTGTCTGTGGGTGCAAGGGGCTTGCCAACCAAGGACGCCTTGTACTTTGGCTGGGTCCATCTCTATGCCTTTATCTGAGACTCAGTATCCCAGGTATTCCAACTGTGCGTGGTGAAATTCACATTTCGACAGCTTGACTTACAGATTTGCTGCTAAAAGTTTTCCCAGTACTTGGCGCACTAGGGGTACGTGGCCATCCATCATCTCAGTGTAGATGAGAAAGTTGTTCAAGTAGACAAGGACCCCCTTATAAAGATGTTCGTGTAGCACCTCATTAATTAATTGCATGAACACCGCCGGGGCACCCTGTAGTCCAAAAGGCATGACTTTGAATTGAAAACTCCCTAGGGGGCAGTTGAACACTTTTCCATTCATCTCCCTCTGTGATGCAAACTTGATAGTATGCTTCTCTGAGGTCTAATTTGGTGAAGACCTTCCCTTTGGCCAGGTGAGATAGCATGTCCTTCATGAGCAGGAGGGGATATAAGTTGTGTATACACAGTCCATTGATGGACCTAAAGTCAACACACAATCTCATGGTCCCATCTTTTTTTTCTTTGAACAGGATTGGGGCTGCAACCCATGGCTTGGTCGGTTCAATGAAACCCCTTTTTAAGTTTTTGTCTATATAGTTGCACATTTCTTGCATCTCACGGGGTGTCATGGTGTACATTTTGGGCTTTGGTAACTTTGCCCCGGGGATGATTTCTTTTTTTTATGGTTTTTATTAAATAATCACACATAAACATAAACATGAACAAAACATGGACCAAACAAGAACATACATTAAATTTGAACCGGGTACTGCTGAGCTCGCAGCACTCATTGTCCAATTTGTTAAGTCCAATTCGGAAAGGCTATTGGGTCTTTCTCCTGTCTAGCCATCCATAGAAATTGTTCCATATTTTGTAATAGTCCGTTTCTTCCTTATTTTTGATTTCCATTGTCAATTTGTCCATCTCCGCGCACGCAATAATCTTTCTTATTAATTCCGCTTCTGTTGGAGTTTCAGTGTTTTTCCAATTTTGTGCAAAAGCCATCCTCGCTGCTCTAATAATGTGAATCATTAAATAGAAGGTTTCTTTCGGGTATATCTTGGTAGTGATACCTAGTAGGAAAAATTCTGGTCTAAAGTATATTTCCTCGTCACAGATTTCATGTAGCCATTTGCATATTTCGTTCCAAAATTCCTGGGCCTTTCTGCAACTCCACCATATATGGTAATACGTTCCTCTTTCCTTGTTGCACTTCCAACAGATGGGAGAAAATTTATTGTTTATTTTAGCTAGTCTTGTTGGTGTTATGTGCCATCTGTAAAATAGTTTGTATAGATTTTCCTTATATGGTGTTGCTAAAGTTATTTTTTTTGTTTCTAGTCCAGATTTTCTGCCAATCATCCAAATTTATATTATAGCGAAATTTCTCATCCATAATATCATTGTTTCTTTTACTTTTTCTTCTTCTAATTTGGCTTCTAATAATACTTGATAAGTTTTTTTAATCATCTTTTCTCCTGGTCCTAGCAGAATTTCATCCAATTCAGTCCTAGTTTTACTGATGCCCAATTCCTTCTTATCTTTTAAGTATTTAGATTGGAGTTGCAGATAGGCCCACCATTCCAATTCTATTCCCTGCTCAGTCAACTGCTGCCTAGTTTGTATTTCCCCTTTTTCATCTAATAGTTCCTCATATGTAATGATTTTGTCATATCGTAGTAGGTGTGCGTGCATCAAGGCTTCTAATGTTGATAACCAAATTGGAGTTTGAATGTACATTTGTTTCTTAATTTTAAACCAAGTATGTAAAAGTGTCTGTCTAACTTTATGTTTTTGCACATAGCTGTGTCCCTTTATACTAACTTGTCTGAGGAAGGTGTGCCACCCTGACTGGAGGTTGTATCCCTCTAGTGTTAATATTCTTTTGTTTGTGTGGTTAATCCAATCTTTTAACCAGGTCATTGTTGCAGCTCTGTGGTACAGCTCCCAGTCTGGGAGCCAAACCCCCTCTCTCCATGGCGTCCTGTAATAGTTTTAATTTTACCCTCGGTTTTTTCTTTTGCCAGATAAAATTTGATACTAATCTGTTTAATTCATCAAAAAAGGTTCTTTCTAATTTTATAGGGGCATTTTGGAAGAAATAAAATTTTAGGTAAAATATTCATTTTATCGTGGCTATTCTTCCCATAAAGGATAGGTTTAAATTGTTCCATCTTCTTAATTCATCAGTTATTCGTTTAATAAGAGGATCATAATTGTCCTTCTTAAGTGTACTATGCCTGGCTGATATAGTATTCCCAGATACTTTATTTTTTCAACAATTTCAATGCCCATTGTTGCCACCAGTAATTGTTTCTGTTTATTTGTCATGTTTTTAGTGATCATTTTTGTTTTATTTTTGTTGACCTTTAGACCCGCTACAAGTCCAAATTCATCTAATTTTTCTAATAGTTTAGGTCCAGAGGTTTCGTTCTTCTAGAATAAAAAGTAGATCATCCACAAATGCTTGTAATTTGAACTCTTCCTTTTTTATTTTTAGGCCTTTTATCTCGCTTTCTTTTTTAATTGTCCTGATTAAAGCCTCTAAGGTCATAATAAACAACAATGGCGACAGTGGGCATCCTTGTCTAGTTCCCTTCTGGATTTGAAATTTTTCCGTGAGTCCCCCATTAATTAGAATTGTAGCTTCTTGTCTTTGGTAAATGGCCAGGATTACATTTATAAATTTGGGTCCTAAATTCAAGTGTTTGCTTTGTTGTAAAATAAAATCCCATTTTACATTATCGAATGCCTTTTGGGCGTCTAGGAATAGTAGTGCTGCTTGTTCTGCACTACGGTCTTCATAGTATTCTAGTACATCTAGTGTTACTCTGATGTTATTTCTAAGGTGTCTATGTGGGAGGAAACCATTTTGGTCTGTAGATATAAGTTTATTAAGTATTTTTTTCAATCTTTCGGCCAGAATAGTCATGAAAATTTTATAGTCAACGTTGAGTAAAGAGATTGGTCGATAACTCCCCGGGTCTGTCAAATCGATTCCTGCTTTAGGAATAATGGATATTTTTGCTTCCTGCCAAGATTGGGGACACTTCGCCCTGTCTAAAACTTCATTAAAGATTTTAACATTTCTTTTCCTAATGTATCCTGCTGTGTTTTATAAATTTCAGCGGTAGGCCATCTGGTCCTGGAGCTTTGTCAATTTTTGCCTGTTAATGGCCCGTATACTTCCTGAAGAGTTATACTGTGATTTAGGGATTCTTTGTCATCCTCTGAGATTTCTATAAAATCAGCGTTTTTAGATACCTTTGAATTTGGTCTTCTGTTATGGTTTACCTCTGTATATAGATCATTATAGTATTTTTTAATAATCTGCCTTTTTTCTTCCTCTTTAAAACATATCTCCCCTTGTTCATTTCTTAATTTAGTAACCCATCTCTTTTCATTTTGTTTCTTAAGTTTAGAGGCTAACCAGCGCCGTGGTTTGTTTGCATTCTCAAATTGGTATTGCTTTGTCTTTTTTAATTTCTGGGCTAACTCTTCCTTGTCCATTAAGTTTATTTTATGTTTGATTATATCCAATTGTAATTTAACTTGTTTATCTTGTGGTGTAATCTGCAATTTCTCGTCCCATTCCTTGTATTCTTGTTCTAATTTTGCTCTTTGTTGTTTTTTTTCCTTATTTTTCCTGGCCATATATTTAATAGACACTCCTCTCATTGCTGCTTTAGCTGTATCCCAATTATTTTGTAGAGAGGTGTCCTCAGGTTTATTTTCTTGGAAAAGAGTTCTAACTCTTTTGCTAACATTTTGTTAAATGTTTCATCTTTTAGAATCGACCTCTGGAGCATCCAATTTCTTAATTGTTGTTGTTGTCCCTCCCACCTAAGCCTAATCATGTTGTGATCTGCTAGTACGTTTGGTTCCATTGTTATGTCTAGAATTTCTGAATTTAATTTTTGGTCATCCACATCATATCCAGTCTTGACCAGGACATGTGATGGTTGGAGTAATAAGTAAACTGTTTTTCCCTATGTTCCTTTCTCTCCAAACATCGCTAATATTAAATTCTTTAATAAGGTCTAAAATACTTTTGGTAACTTTTTTTTTTCTTTCTAGGTTGATATTATTTCCCTTGTAGTCCAATGATTTGTCTATGACCGCATTGAAATCCCCTATGATGCATAATTCTTGATATTGTAATTCCTTAAGTTTATTATGTAATTTTTGGAAAAAGATTCTTGAGGACCATTTGGTGCATAGATTACTACTAATAGGCTTTTGGTCTTTCTTATTTCAACTTCTACCATCAGTGTCCTACCTTCTTTGTCTGAGTATACTACTGAAGCTGGGATCCAATCCTTTATGTAAAGTACTACTCCTCTCTTTTTCTTTTGGTCTAAAGCTGAAAACAAATTCCCCAATTTTTTGTTCTCTAATAAATATTTTTGTTTCTGGGCAATGTGGACCTCCTGTAGTGCTATGATGTCAGCTTTTTGTATTTGTAAATATTTAAAGAGCTTTTTCCGTTTTACCGGGGAGTTTAAACCGTTAATATTCCAAGATATACAATCACAAAAATTTGTGTTTTTATTGGATCCTGTATTTGGCACTTCTTGTAATTCTGACGTCCTTGGGCTCCTCTGTGATTTCCCTTTTCCCATTATTGTCATCTTTGTTATCTATTATGTTTACCTTTTTATGTACATCTGGCATTCCTTTCCTCCCTTCTCACTCCTTCTTGATCTTCTTCTTCCCCTTCTCTATTTAATTGTTGTTCAAAGAACATCTCTGCTTTTCAATAGTGTCTAGTTTGTATTTCTTTTCACACCAGGTCACCATTATACCTTCCGGGACCAACCATCTAAAATTAATACTTCGTTTTATAAGTTTAGTTGTTAAGAATTGATAAGGTCTTCTTAAGTCTCTTACTCTCTTAGGGGTTTGTTTGAGTACTGTTATTTGTTTGTCAGCATATTCTAGAGTGTTGTCTCTCGATCTATATAAGATTTCGTCCCTAAGGTTTCTTAACCAGCTTGACATGTACCTCTCTTGGTAGATTGAATCTCCTTGCGTAATTGGTTTGTACCCTATACAACTCATCGATTTCCTTCATTAGGTCTTCTTTTCCTGTCTCTAATAAATTGGCTAATATACCTGCAATAACCTCCCATAGGTTTTCTCCTTTTCTTCTCTTACATTTTGTAATCTCAGGTAGTGGGCTGCTTTTTCAGATTCAAGATATATTATGCTGTTTCTAACTCTTTGTTCTCCCTTTCTAATTTATCCGTTAGCTTCGTCTACTCTTTTTCCTCCTTGTTCACCTTTGTTTCAATTTCTATTATTTTCTCCTGATTTTCCTCATCTCTTGCTGGAATATTTCAAAGTTTTCGTCTATCTTTTGTATTTTGTCCTTTAAATCTGTTCTCACAGACCCTATTTCGTTTTTCATATCCTCGTGATTTTTAATCATCATCTCCTGCATATTTAATAATAGACCTTGTAGGTCTTTCGAGGAGTTGGACATTCTTTTGGGAGCATCTCATCAATTGCTCTCTGTGCAGGAGGACTCATCACAGCTGTGCTGGTCGATGATTGGCTAGGTATTTTTCTGACTGTGCCAGTCCTAGAGACATTAGTAGTGCTTGTCATTCTCCAAAGTTTTCCAACAGTTTTCCCCACAATGATAGTTAAAGTTTACCTTCTCTCCCTGTTTTCCTTCCCTCAGATCGCCTCACTCTCCCAACCTCCCCCGCCCTCATAAATTCATAAAAGAAAGTGTGTCTGTATTCTCCTATCTAAAGTAAAAACTATAGCTGAGTTGTTTTCTATATCAACAAAGTTATCTAGATATATTGCTAATAATATAGTATAGCTGTACTTAGTCAATAATTATCTGCTATATACCAAAGTTTTACCTATTCACATTTAAACATTTAAACAATTTCATTAAGTCAATAATTATAGAATACTATCTTTAGTTAATCTCATAAATTAATTAGCTGATTAATTATTCTAAATGCTCTAATTTCATTAACACATAAACACAGTAATTAGAAATACTTTGTTTCTGGATCGGCTACTATAATACTAAATTAATTGACTTGTCAGTTATATACTTCAGTATTTTTAAATAAATAAATGTTTAAATACTGCTAAAAGCTTCTAAGTGAAAAGATAATAAAAAAAGGGGGTAGGGAGAGGGAGGGTATCGAGAGAAGGGGGTGAAAAGATCAAACAAAGTGAAAATGGAATTACAAAGTTAAAGGTTAAAAAAGAAGTATGGTATATCACTGTTCAGTTCAGTTCTTTTTGTGATAGCGTGACTCATGAAGTTTCTGTAAAACCTCCTCCTGTTTCTTCCTCTTCCATAAATTACTGTCTTCGGATCTCGTGCCCGATAAAAAGTTTGCTGTGTGACTCAGCAACTTTCCTTGTTCGGATCAGCTCAAATTAATAAAATCCAAATCTATTTAGTTGTTGTCTTGAAATTTGTTAAACCTCTCTCTTGATATTATTTAAACCGCATTTCCCAAACCTTCGTGTATAAGGATTTAATTTATGTAGAGTCCACAGTGTCCGTTTAAATCAACTCTGCTGCTATCTTTTGGTGAAACAGGGGAGAAGCAAATTTCTTATCTTGTACTTCAGATCTATTAGAATCAACCGAAGCCCGCGCGTCTTTCTCGAGCAGCATGTAATTATTCAATTGTCTGATCCTCTTCTCCTCCTTCTAGCGTTTTTTATCTCTTCTTCCCTTCTCCTTCCACTCACCATGAATCTCACGCACAACCACCCTCCTGGATCGGAGCTGTTATCTTTTCCAAGTACTCTAAAAGTTATTTTGTTGGTGCGTCTGAATTGTCCCCAGTTAATTTCTTTGCTTACTGGATGATTCTTTAAACTCGCAAAGCTGTACCTTGGTTCCGCTTGGTCACGCTAGTGTAGGCAGCTGTCAGCACTTGAGGGGTGGCCATTGCTGGCCTCCCTCCTCCGCCTCTTCGTTCTTGGTTCACCCCAATTCTGCAGACCCATCTGTGACTTCTCTATGGGGACCCCTCTCCTTCAGAAGCTCTCCAAGCTCCTTTGGACTCCGTGAGCC
>SOZL01001715.1:0-22382 GCA_009733165.1 Naja naja | reverse complement strand
TTGTAATTCCATTTCTGCAATATGTCCATCTAATCCATTACCTCTTGTATCGACTTGCCTTGAGATGTTTTGTGCTATGCTTGCCTACTCCCTGTTAGAGCTACGGGCCCTCCAGACGGTTCCCCAGTCTGTGAAGTGGCCCCCTATGCTATCAAGAACTTACCTAATGACGGATCTTGGGATCCCGAGAGGTGGCATGTTGCGACTAATGGCCAAATTTAAATTTGGAGGAAGGGGAACTTTTGAAATTTTTAATTGATTGTCTTAAGGGGTTAGGGAGGGGGTAGATGGGTCTGTTCTCAGCCCGTTCGCGGTGGGGGGGCGGGGGTTGGGGGCCGGCGGGCCCGGGTCGGAGGTGGGGTCCGCAATTCCCAGGGTGGTTGGTTGGCGGGAGGCGAGGCATAGGCCATATCCTGGTTGGAGCGCGCACCCTCCCGCTACGGGCGGTTGCTCGCTCCGACCCTATGGCCTCCTCCCTAGGGGCACGGGAACTGGGACCCCTGGGCTCAGGCTGGTGTATTTTAATGCCAGGTCTGTGGCTAACAAGTCTACCCTCCTCCGGGAGATCATTGAGGAGGAGGCTGCAGATCTGGCCTGTATCACCGAGACCTGGTTGGGCCCAGAGGGTGGTGTCCCTCTGGTGGAATTATGCCCTCCAGGTTTTCAGGTTGTGCACCGGCCACGGGCCCAGGGAAGGGGTGGGGGGGTGGCTGTGGTTATTAGGGGACCTTGTTTCCAAGGTTCACTATGCCAGAGATAGGTGGGAGTGAGACCCTCCTCCTGAGTGGGCCCTAATGGTCAGGTGGGCTTGCTGCTCACATACCTTTCCCCCAGCTGTGTGACAGCAGCCCTGCCTGGGCTTCTGGACGTCCTTCCGGGTGGCGGTGGAGTTCCCGAGTCTTGTAGTTCTGGGGGACTTCAACCTGCCTTCCCTGGGGGGTACGTCGGGATTGGCCCAGGAATTCATGGCGACTATGGAAACCATGGGCCTGACCCAATTAATTCAGGGCCCTACCCATGAGGGGGGAAATACTCTTGACCTCGTTTTTGTCTCTGAGCAGTGGCGGAGTGACAGAGGGCAAGCTATTTCTACAGCTCTGCCCTTCCATGGTCTGATCACTATCTCCTACGGCTGGTCTTCCAACAGGCCGCCCCCCACTGCTGGGGAGAGGAGCCACTTAGGTGGTTCCGCCCCAGACGCCTTATGGACCCGGAGCGGTTCCAGGCAGAACTGGGGTTTTTTCCCCCTTCCCTTGCCCACAGCTCTGTCGAGGATCTGGTGGTTGCTTGGCAACAGGCTGCGTCGGATGCCCTCGACAGGGTTGTCCCCATGCGACCCCTCACACGTCGTGGATCCCGGTTGGCTCCTTGGTATACGGAGGAGCTCCGGGAGATGAAACGTCGTCGGAGGAGCTTAGAGAGCAGGTGGAGGTCCACCCGCTCCCAGGCCGATCGAGACCAGCTAAGAGCCCATGTTAGGACTTACCTGGTTGCTATGAGAGTGGCGAGAAGGGCTTATCTTTCCACTCTCATAGCGTCCGCAGATAACCGCCCGGCCGCCCTGTTTCGGGTTGCCCGCTCTCTCCTTCGTTTAGGGGAGGGAGCGGACCCATTGCGGGGTAGAGCTGAGGAGTTTGGCCAATATCTGTCGGATAAGATCGTTCGAATTCGGGGCGGGTTGTCCTCTGATTTGCAGTGGTCTGAGGATCGGGATGCAAGTAGTCTGGCCAGTGTGATTTGGGATGAGTTCGATCCTGTTTCTGAGGATGAAGTGGACGGGATTATGCGGCGCCTGAGTTCCACCACATGTTTGTTGGACCCGTGTCCCTCCTGGTTAGCTTATGCCGCCAGGGAGGTCACCTGCGGCTGGCTCCGGGCAGTTGTCAACGCTTCGCTAAGGGAGGGTGTCTTTCCCGCCGCCTTGAAGGAGGCGGTGGTGAGACCCCTCCTGAAGAAGCCTGCCCTGGACCCGGCCGTGTTAGATAACTTTCGTCCAGTCTCCAACCTTCGCTTTTTAGCGAAGGTTGTTGAGAGTGTGGTGGCTCGGCAGTTTCCACTTTTCCTGGATGAAGCGGACTACCTGGATCCGTATCAATCGGGCTTCCGTCCTGGTTACAGCACGGAGACGGCATTGGTCGCACTGATGGATGATCTCTGGAGGGCCCGGACAGGGGTTTTCCTCTGTCCTGGTCCTATTAGACCTCTCAGCGGCTTTTGATACCATCGACCATGGTATCCTTCTGCGATCCTCAGGGGTTGGGTATGGGGGCACTGTACTTCAGTGGTTCACCTCCTACCTCTCGGGGCGGTCGCAGTCGGTACTGGCGGGGGGACAGAGGTCCACCTCGAGGGTGCTCTCTTGTGGGGTCCCTCAGGGTCGGTCCTCTCCCCCTGCTATTTAACATCTATATGAAGCCGCTGGGTGAGATCATCCGTGGTTTCGGGGTGAGTTTTCATCAATATGCAGATGATACTCAGCTGTATATTTCCACCCCGAACCAGATCGGTGATGCCCTCTCCCTGATGACCCAGTGCTTGGATGCGGTACGGATCTGGATGGACGAAACATGCTTCGTCTCAACCCGCCAAGACTGAGTGGCTGTGCGTACCGCATCGCGCCCAGTCAGGATTATCCATCGTTAACCATAGGGGGAGTGGTGTTGCCCCCTGTGGATAGGGCGCGGAATCTGGGGGTCCTCCTGGATGCACGGCTTCGATTGGAGGAGCAGGTGGGCCGTCGCCAGGGGGCTTTTGCCCAGCTCCGTTTGGTTCGCCAACTACCCCTTTTCTGGACCGCGATGCCCTGCGCACGGTTACTCATGCCCTTGTTATCTCCAGACTCGACTACTGCAACGCTCTCTATTTAGGACTACCCTTGCATACTATCCGGAGATTGCAGCTGGTGCAAAATGCGGCGGCGCGGGTGGTGATGGGAGTTTCCCGGTTCTCCCATGTTACCCCCCTCCTGCGCTGTCTGCATTGGCTGCCGGTTGTGCTCGGGTGAGATTCAAGGTGTTAACATTAACATACAAAGTCCTCCATGACATGGGTCCGCAATATTTAAGGGAGCGACTCCTGCCGACATCAAGTACTAACCGCCCTGTGCGATCACATAGGCAAGGACTCCTTGGGGTCCCGTTGGCTGGCCAATGCCGTTGGCGGTCCCCCGACGACGAGCCTATTCTATTGCGGCCCCCGACCTCTGGAATCAGCTTCCCCCGGGGCTCCGTCTGGCCCCTGACCTCCGCGCCTTCCGCCGTGAATTGAAGACCTGGTTATTTAACCAAGCCGGGCTGTGACCCTTTGGGGGGGGCAGTTTTTATCATGGTTTTATTATGTATTTATGTAACTATATTTCAATGGGGCTTGTTAGTTTAATTCTTTTTAATTATTTATTGTTTCCTTGTTTTATTTGTGAGCCTCCCGAGTCTCGGAGATGGGGCGGCATACAAGTCTCATTAATAAATAAATAAATAATAATAATGTGTACCTGGAAGTTGTTTTTTCCAATATGTTTCCAATGTTCTAATAGGTGCTGTTGAATTTTTTAGTTGTCCAACATATAATAAAATTTGGAAAACTGTAGATATCATCATACACCCTTCTGGATACTACTCTGTTTACTATGTGGGCAGACTAATTTAGTTAAATTCACAATAAAAAAACAAATTTCTCATATATCCCTCGAGGGATTTTATAAAAGAATGCCTAAGCTGAGTGATATTAACATGGTGTGGAAGGCTGAAGGGCTATTTCATATTATTCAAATATGAAATAATATACTGTACAAATTGTAACAATTTATTTATATGTTTTCCCCTTTTGTTTATGTTTAATAGCTTCCAGGCATTTGCCTTTCTATAGGGCCAATGTGCTCTCAATTTGGACCACACAAAAATACCTGTCAAGCTGAATACCCGAATGGAAAATGATTCTTTTCCAAGTATGATTCTCTCAGAGGTCTTTTTAACAAGGTGTATCGATATGAAATGGATAGAGGTACAAGTAGGCCAGCAAACAAACTAATTTGAACCCTTCAGAACCATGATATGTACTTTATGTCTTTTTACAAGCTTTTGACACACATTTCCAATGTACAGTCAAAGTACCTTTATACATTTTAAACAATTTTTCCAGCAACAAATACCAGTCATTTTATTATAATTCTCTTTAAGATTATAACACAATGTGAATTTCAATCTCTTTATCCACATATTCTCCCATTATTTGATTTGTATATTCTACCCAAAGTTTTTAGTCTATTTATCATACATTCTTTCAATTGTTCATTTTCTGTTTCAAATTTCAATATTTTTTTATTTATTTCTGGAAGGTTTAGTTTTGTATTCTTTCTAACTCCACAGATTACTGGAAAAAAACTATATATGCAAAGGGCCTTGGGACTCAATTTAGCTGTCAGCAGGATAACTCTCTAAACATTTAACAGAATAAGGACTGCATTTGAAATGATAGGAGAAGCCATCAGAAGAAATATTGCGTTTGAATATAGGGCAGATCTGGTTGATTGCCGAAGAGAAAAAACATCCAGAAAAAAAATCCTGCTGTTGGGAGTGACAGTTGGGAGGTGTTTCAAAATGTTTTGACTGTTTCATTCAAGGCCCCGTTCCCTCCTGATCAAGTGACCCAGAGCAGAATATATACAGTTAATTTCACAGTTCACATATCTACATATGCACATAGAGATGCAATGCAAGGAGGGATCAGAAACATGCAAACAATATGCTATTTCTTTACATGCATATACCCAAAGTATAAGCATCTCCTATGCTGGTAAATAGGCTGAAAAAAAGTATGGTCTGCATGCTTTCCCCATATTGCTATAGTTACATAAACACCACCTCTGTTTCCTCCTCCAGCCAGTCTTATAACCAATTCTGTATCCACTTGAACTGACTATATATAAACCAGCCCTATGGTGCAGAATCATAGTATGAGTAAACATGGCATCACCTGTGCAAATGTCCAGGGGTTTTAACCAGAAATTTCAGAAGATGTGGTCTAGTCCTAGCTTGTTTATGGGCAGCCCACTTAGGGTTCAAATGCCATTAAAAACGAATGAGAATAGAGGTGTATAAAACTAGTTTATTGAGATTCAAATTGAGCAGGCATTGGTTAGTATCAAGCCTCATCCTTCTTAACTTCAATCTTAATTATACTAATCATTTGCTATCAGTGTAATGGATATTTTAAAACCATTAGTAAAGTTCAAAGGCCCTGAATGATAAAAACACAGAAAATCCATGACCTAATTTAATTTGCAGAGAAGAAAGTGAAGTTGCAACTAATAGCAAGCAATTAGTTTATTATGAACTTGGAACCTTACATAGATAGATGCAGTGGAATCTTTCATACAGAAAAGGGAGATATCAATGAATTTGAAAGAATGCAAAGATTTTCAGAAGTACCCAAAAATGAAAAGATACTGATGGTATTTGAGAAATGTCTTCAAAGTACCACAGAATAGAGAGCTGGAAATAATAAAAGAACATTTTTGGTTTCTGCAGCAAAATAGATCTCTTGTTTGAAAAAAAAAGACACTGGTGAGACTTTATTTTTGCCGTTGCTCCATGTCACAGTGGTCAACATACAATAATGTTCAAAACTCTGTTACTTGTGTTCTTAGCTTTGACTGATTCTTTATCATTTCGTATCTTAAGAACCCAACACTACAACTGTACAACCGAGTTGTAATGTTTATGAAGTGAGGAGGTTTTTGGAAGATGGGACAACTATCTCCTATTGGGCAGCCAAGGAAAATGCTGATAGTTGTTGTGGGAAAAGTCCTGTGGTAGGAATGCCTGAATTTGAATATTATTGGTTCCTCATAGAATCTTCATCCTTATTTCATATTCCATCTCCTCACTTTTTCCACTTCCTGTCTGAAGCTCAGATACATTAACATCATGCCACTTTGCCTTCACCCATTTTAAAATGTTCTAAGGGGCAGGTTTCAAACGTCTCCTAACAGGGGGTGGCTGGGCTTTGCTTAAACCATCGGGAAACTAAACAAAACAATGCATTACCTGTGAGAATGAGGTTGGGGATACTGCCTTGAGGTCAAACTTGTACTCCCCTACTTGTCCCTGTTCTTACTTGAACCATAGATTCTTCCATGTTACTGCTGGGTATTCTCTTTTTGTGTTGATGAATATGTATTGTATGTGCCTTCAAGTCAGTGTTGACTCCTATCGACTGCCTGGATTAATCTATGAGGTTTTTTTTGGCATTTGGAGAAATGGTTTATCTTTGTTTTCTTCCTAGGGCTGAGAGAGAATGTCTGGCCCAAGAACACCCAAGTGACTTTATGTCAAAGAAGGTAGGACTAGAATTCATAGTCTCCTGGTTTCTAGCCCAGTGCCTTAACCACAGCACCAAACTGACTCTTGGGTATACTCATATATTATTGTAATTTAATTTGTGAAGGCTTGAGTGGGATAGAATTGATAACTGTATGAAAGAATTCTTTTAGCTCTAATCATTCAGTTATATAATCTTATTCCAGGGTTCCAGTTTTCATAAAGAGAAAGTATAATAAAATCTTTGGAGCCAGCTTCTAGGCATGCAGATGATTGTACACTATGTCACCAGATAATATAGAAATGCTATAAAATGGAAAACGCACACAGATCAGTCTTGTCCCTACTTCAATCCCTCACAAAGTTCTTTTCTTTAATAAAAAGTTTACAATTCTGTGTGTCATGCCTGTTTTGACTACATTCAACATATCTTGAAATTTTAATATTTAATGTCAGTTCTCATCTACTTTAACTTTTTAAAAATCCCATCCTCAAGATTATACATTTTTATTGCAGACTGAGATACAATATATGAACCATGATTTTATAGAATTTAAGTCAACAACCTGATATAATATAGTTCCTTCTGCTGTAAAATGCTAGTTAAAATTAAACTCATATTTAATATAGCAATTTGGGTTACTAGTCCTTGAGGTAGCATTTCTCATCTAGATTTTTTTTACCTATTCCCCAACTGGAAGCCATACATCGGAAGAAGACAGTGAATCTTAAGCTCATATAAAATGTAATTCTGTATCAGTAAAATCAGATGATTTTCTCCTTAAAAGAAGGCAGAGAGTTATGAGGAAAAGAGATTATCATCAGCAAACCTATCCTGTCAAATATATTTCCTTTTATTTAACAAGGCAGGCAACTCAGGTAAAGGTCTTGCAACAGGAGCTTTCTTCATCATCAACAGGAACTTGTCATAAATTGAGAAAGAAAGGTCTCTGCTCCACGCCCAGGCCACCTCACAAACATGGCAACATCTTTATCAGCTCATGAACAGCAGCTGTTACACATTTCATTGGAATCCTAAACATTTATGGCTTGTTCCTTTAAGAAGCAAACTAGAAATTGACATGGAAGTGTGTATCTAACTCCACCTATTTACCTACTGTCATAAATTCTTGCTATAAAACTACTTTCTTTATTAATTGGTCATGAAATCCCTTTGCTTGCTCTCTTTTAAGGAAAACAGGAAAATAACAAGATGATCAGAAGGGGAAACAAACTGAAGGGCTTTTCAGTCCATGTTTCCTTGTCTCTTTCAAATGTGTCACTCACTGCATTTATACTGTACTATAGGCATTCTCTCTGTATTTAGATATGTGATGCATTGCTGTTTTACCAAATAAAGTGGCAAGGGCTGATGCTGGGGAGAATCCTTTGTTTGCCTATTTTGAAAAAAGTTGGGTAAAGCTGGACTCCATTTGTCTCTGTTTGAATTGGAACTTGTTCAGGGAGGTAGTATGTTGCCTGCCTGTCATTCTTAATCTGAGTTCCATATAGGTAGTCTTTGACTTACCACCATTGGTTTAATGATTCTTCAAAGTTACAACATTACTGAAAAAGTGACTTATGACCAGTTCTCAGCATCCCCAAAGTCATGTGATCAAAATGTGGGTATTTGGCAACTGGCAGGTTTTAACAGTGGTTGCAGCATCCTGGGCTCATGTGATCATCATCTGTGACCTTGCTAGCTAGCTTCCAACAGGCAAATTCAAGAGGGGGGGTTGGATTAGTTTAATAACCACATGATACACTTAACTGTAGTGATTTGCCTAATAATCATGGCCAAAAACTTGCAAAATTGGGTACAATTGACTTAACAATTCACTTTGCTTAGCAACAAAATTCTGGTCCCAGTTGTAAGGACTACCTCTATATAGTACCAGCAGCTGTAGCAAGCCATACCAAAACATAGTGGACAAGCTCAATAGATTCAAGATTTGAGACAGATCAGACTAATCAATTACTTCCAGATCAGCATAATAATATTAATTATAATATTATATACATATACATATATAATATTTACATTTTCCCTGTAAATGTAGACCTGGCTGATTAGAATTCTAACAATGTTTATAACTGAGTAAGAATTGGATACTTCAAATGTATTTTACTTCAAAACATTATTCTGTTAATCTGAATAGAAGATGACAAAAAGTGTTTCTAGCTACACTTCTTAATAACTTGATGGATTATCAAAGGGATCTAATCATAGAACCAACACTGGCCAACATGAATCACATTCAGAAAGACTGTTGCTTTCCAGTGGGTTACAGAGTGAGAATTATTTTGATTCTGGGATTCCAATTAAGTCACAAATTACTTGAGTTACTTCCTACAAGCAATTCTTTAACCACTATATAAATTCCATTGTTAGAAATTATTAGAACTGACCCATTAAAATATTTTCTGAAATTTTATTTCTGAGAATCAAATTGAATCAGTCTTTATTATGGCCATCGACCAGCACAAGGGGATAGGCTATAGTTATTTAGGAAGTATTACAAAATATGACAAAGCATAAAATTTATATATAGCCCATCAACGTGTGTGTGTGTATCATACACACACACACACACACACCACACGCAGGTCTTGGAGTGTTGGGTCTTTTCTGTGTAAGATTGAGAGTATCTTGGTGACGTTTCAATGAGGTCCCACTCGCCATCTTCAGGCTGGTGCTTTGCTTCGTGCTTGTGTGAGCAAAGTGTGATCGAGCTGCTGTCTCTCTATAAATACTGGTGGGGAGGTGTGGTGTGCTGGCTCTGTTGTAAGTGGTTGGTTGGCTGTGTTGTTACTTCTTGATTGGTTGATGGAGTTGATGTTTGCAGATTGGTTAGCTTTTTTGTAAGACCCTGTGTGGCTGAGGTACTGGCTGTGTGTCTATCAGCCTTTGTGTTGTAATGACCTGGGTAATGGGCTGTGTGATGACCTTCTGAGTTCTATTGTTGTGACATCTTGGGTCTTGTGCTGTAATCTCCTGGGTCGTTGGCTGTGATGTAACATCCTGAGGTTTTGTGGTGTAACCTCCTGAGTTTCATGATGTGATATCCTGAGTGGATGGCTGTGATGTAATGCTCCGGGCTTTGGTTTGGCTCTGAGTTTGAAGTCTGGCTATGTGTTCATGGCGTGTGTCAGTTTGCTTAGTTTGGGGGTCAGAGGGTGTAGCAGCTGGTGATGCCATGGTCTGGTTTCTGGATGGTGGTTGTCTTTCATCTATGGGATGGGTTTGGGTTTGAGTCTGGTGAGGAAGATTTGTAGTGGCATCATGTGTTGTTTTGGGTCTGGTGTTGGTTTTCATGGCTGGGACTCATTTGTTGATTAGGGCTAGTTTCCAGATGTCTGGTAGGCGGGAGGTATCGTCCTGTTTATTCATGTTATGGGGTGTTTCTCTATTTCGATGGCTTCCCTAATTATTCTCTTGTTGAAGTGTTCAGTATTGGAGATTAATTTGGTTCCCTCAAAATCAATTTCATGTCCTGTGGCTTTAAGGTGCTGGAAAAGGGAGGAAGTATTTTCTTCTTTTCTGACTGTGTTCTTGTGTTCTGCGATCGTGCATTTATTCTCCTGTTGGTTTGTCCAATGTATGTGGCTGGGCAATTTTTGCATGGTATTTCATAAACTCCTTGGTTTTCTAGCTGGAAATTGTCCTTGGGGTTTCTTAAGATGTTGGCTATGTTTTGGTCAGTGCCAAAGGCTGTCCTGATATTGTGTTTGTGGAGAATTTTTCTGATTTTATCTGTGATGCCTTTGATGTAGGGGAGGAGGGCGATTAGTATTTATAGAGAGACAGCAGCTCCGATCACACTTTGCTCAAACGAAGCGAAAGCACCAGCCTGAAGATGGCGAGTGGGACCTCATCAAAACATCGCCAAGATACTCTCAATCTTACACAGGAAAAGACCCGAACATGAAAATCTACAAATATATATATATATATATATATATATATATATATATATATATATATATATTTGTAGATTTTCACGGGTAAAGGTATGTAGGTCTTGGTCTTGTCCCGTAAGATTGAGAATACCTTGGCAACGCGTGAAATCTCATCCGTCATCTTCAGGCTGGTGTCTTCAGCTTCTTCTCCTGGGAGAAGTGTGATCGTGGCTGTTTTTCCCTTTTAAACTCTAGAGTTGGCTGTGTTGTTACTTCTTGATTGGTTTGTGGAGTTGATGTATGCAGATTGGATGGCTTTTTCCTGAGACCCTGTGTGGCTGAGGTGCTGGCTGTGTGTCTCTCAGCCTTTTGTGTTGTAACGACCTGGTTTCTGGATGGTGGTTGCCTTTCATCTGTGGCGTGGGTTTGGGTTTGAGTCTGGTGAAGGAGATTGGTGGTGGCATCCTGTGTTATTTTGGGTCTGGTGTTGGTTTTCGTGGCTGGGACTCGTTTGTTGACCAGGGCTAGTTTCCAGATGTCTGGTAGGCGGGAAGTATCATCCCGTTTATTCATGTTATGGGGTGTTTCTCTATTTCGATGGCTTCCCTAATTATTCTTTTGTTGAAGTGTTCAGTATTGGAGATAAGTTTGGATCCCTCAAAATCAATTTCATGTCCTGTGGCTTTAAGGTGCTGGAAAAGGAGGAAGTTTTTCTTCTTTTCTGATGCGTTCTTGTGTTCTGATCGTGCATTTATTCTCCTGTTGGTTTGTCCAATGTATGTGGCTGGGCAAATTTTGCATGGTATTTTGTAAACTCCTTAGTTTTCTACCATGCAAAATTTGCCCAGCCACATACATTGGACAAACCAACAGGAGAATAATGCACGCATGCAAGAACACAAGAACGCAGTCAGAAAAGAAGAAAAAACTTCCTCCCTTTTCCAGCACCTTAAAGCCACAGGACATGAAATTGATTATGTATGTGGCTGGGCAAATTTTGCATGGTATTTTATAAACTCCTTGGTTTTCTAGCTGGATCTTGTCTTTGGGGTTTCTTAAGATGTTGGCTATTTTTGATCAGTGCCAAAGGCTGTCCTGATATTGTGTTTGTGGAGAATTTTGCTGATTTTATCTGTGGTGCCTTTGATGTAAGGGAGGAGGGCGATGCCATTGTCCTGTTCTGTGTCTTGGTTTTTGGGGGGAGTCTCCCTTGGATTAGGTTGGTGATTGTGCTTCTTTGGAATCCATTGGACATTAATACGTTAGTGAGGGTGTGTAATTCTGTTCTCAAGTGGTCTTTGTCAGCTAGGCGCTTGGTTCTGGAGATGAGGGTCTTGGCTACGGAGTTGATCTGTGCAGGGTGGTGATGGGATTGTGCATTTAAGTAGCGGTTAGTGTGTGTCTTTTTCTGGTAGATGGTGTGTCCTAGGGAGCCGAGGGTTTTTTGTAAATTAGGACGTCCAGGAACGGAAGTTGATTGTTGGTTTCTGTTTCCATGGTAAATTGTATTTTGGGGTGTAGGCTGTTGAGATGTGTGAGGAAGTTGTCCAGTTTTTCTTTCCGTGTGGCCAAATTACGAAAGTGTCATCTACATATCTAAGCCAGAGTTTGGGTTTGTATTCACCAAGACCTACATACCTTTACCCGTGAAAATCTACGAAAACAAATATATATATATATATATATATATATATATATATATATATATATAATTTGTGAAAACTTTCCACAGCTTGATGTGAACAACACAATCAAAGGCTTTCTATGAATGAAGCACATTGTGACTTGATATTTATTGGTTAGTTTAATTATCCAGCATGCATCAACAATAATATTCCTTTTCTAAAGCCAGCTTGAACATCCAAGATCTCTTTTTCCATGTGGGACCCTAACCTGCAATGGAAAGTCATAAACATTATTTTATTGGCATATAAAATTAACAATATTTATTTATTTATTTATTAATGAGACTTGTATGCCGCCCCATCTCCGAAGACTCAGGGCAGCTCACAACTAAAACAACAAGAACAATAAATAATTAAAAAAGAATTAAACTAACAAGCCCCATTGAAATATAATTAGATAAATACATAATAAAAACCATGATAAAACCCGCCCCCCCCCCAAAGGGACACAGCCCGGCTTGGTTAAATAACCAGGTCTTCAATTCACGGAAGCGCGGAGGTCAGGGGCCAGACGGAGTCCCAGGGGGAGTTGGTTCCAGAGGTCAGGGACCGTGATAGAATAGGCTCGTCGTTGGGGGACCACCAAATGGCATTGGCCAGCCGACGGGACCCCGAGGAGTCCTTGCCTATGTGATCGCACAGGGCAGTTAGTACTCGATGTTGGCAAGAGTCACTCCCTTAAATATTGTGGACCCATGTCATGAAGGACTTTGTATGTTAAAGTTAGCACCTTGAATCTCACCCAGAGCACAACTGGCAGCCAATGCAGACAGCGCAGGAGGGGGGTAATATGGGAGAACCGGGAAACTCCCATCACCACCCACGCTGCCGCATTTTGCACCAGCTGTAATCTCCGGATGGTATGCAAGGGTAGTCCTAGATGGAGAGCGTTGCAGTAGCCAAGTCTGGAGCATGAGTAACTGTGCACAGGGCATCACGGTCCAGAAAAGGGCGTAGTTGGCGAACCAAACGGAGCTGGGCAAAAGCCCCCTGGCACGGCCCCCACCTGCTCCTCCAATCAAAGCCGCACATCCAGGAGGACCCCAGATTCCGCCCTATCCACAGGGGGCAACACCACTCCCCCTATGGTTAAAGATGGATAATCCTGACTGGGCCACGATGCCGGTATGCACAGCCACTCAGTCTTGGCCGGGTTGAGACGAAGCATGTTTCTGTTCATCCAGATCCATACCGCATCCAAACACTGGGTCATCAGGGAGAGGGCATCACCGATTTGGTTCGGGGTGGAGATGTACAGCTGAGTATCATCTGCATATTGATGGAAACTCACCCCAAAACCACGGATGATCTCACCCAGCGGGTGCAATATTGTGCAAAAAGTTGCACTTTCTGCTGATTCCTATATTTTAGAATTCCTTTTAATATATTAATGTCATATGTGGACTATTTTGCAGATATAGGTAGTGCAACAAGATTGTAAAGTTTTTATATCAGCTCCTAGGTTGGGCATGTCTCTCCTCTGATTCTTTTCTGTAGTCACAAAATTCACCTAGACAGAGAGCCCTAATGCACACAAAATCAACCAGTTCCATCATATGCCTCTGCAAGGCAAGAAGGGTTAATTGCATGTTGGACTTCAGTCAATACCATCAGAAGGTATTTTACTTTTACTTTGTGAGCACCACGAGTTCTCAGAGCACGTTGACACTAGGTATTTCTTAATAAGTGACTTCTTGGGCAAATATGTAGTGTTCCATTCTTCTAAATTTTGGATGCAGTTTGTGTAAGTTACCCACAAGCTGAGTTCAATTGGTGATGGTTACATTTTCTGGCAGCTGTACAGAAGTGGTTCCCACTGGCTTTTTCCAGAGTGTTTGTTTCACTTTCCAGTTGAGGTTACAATCCTGGAATTTAAGGCAGCCCTCCATCCAAGTTCCAATTATGACTGACCTGATTAACCTCTGAGGTCATAGCTAGATCCTGCCATCAGCTTGAAATAGTTTGCACTATTAATGAATGTGTGTAAATCTAAATATAATCATTTATTCATTTTTTTGGTTACACACAGATACTATGTATATGTATATTAAAGTTCCCATCATATTTTTCTCTCTGGTATCTATTTGTTTATTCGGTAATCATTGTTAGCTCATAATGCTTCAAATAAGGAAATCATCTCTACTTAACCATCCCTATTCAAATAGAATGCTTATCGATGACACATTTTCTTATGATTTAGAAATAATAAAGGTCATACTAAAAATGCATATAACAGCTGGAAAGCATATATATATAAATTAAAAATAGCTCAGGATGTTAGGCGTTTTCCTCCTACACCCTCTTTGACTGTACCTGTAAACTATGAAATGACTTAGGTACACTATGTACACTTGAAGTAATAAATAAGCTTCTTTATACATTGTAGTGGAAATTCAAATAATAAAATACGGAATTGGAAAAATAATGTACGTGAGACAACTAATGTCCAGGATATCTCAAATAAGAGGGCTGTTTTTACTGTACCAATGAACTTTAGGAGAGAGTAATGAAAGTTTCTTAAATATTGACCTGGGAGCACTCTTGGGCAGGATCCTTATGGATTCAGTGGAGGTTCTGTCAAGCAGCCTGGGAAAATCTAGCTAGAAAATTTTCTTTCAGATCTAATGCTTGAGATGGATGTCTCATTCTGCCTCCTGCTAGGAATGGACTTGCATAAAACGTGTGATTGAGCAGTAGTGGCTGCAACAGCATTACAACTAGAAAAACAATCTTGAGTATAATATTCCCCAAAGTCTGTGTAAAACAACCCTGATACATTTGCTATTTAGATTATTTTCTCAGGCTAAGAATATGCATCATATAACGTCTTTCAATTAAAAAAATGGATTGAAAAAATTATGGAGAGGCTTCAATGTATGAAAATATAGGGTTGTTGGACATAATAGAGGAAACTCACTAACTGAGACGACAGTACAAGAACCAAAATGTTACCTACAAGAGAAATCATTCTGAGTGGCAAAGAAATTAGCACTACGATATGAACTGAATGCAAATGGTTTGTTTTGATTCTGGTCACAGTAGGGCTATGAATTTCGAATGTTCTTTTGCAATAGTACATGAAAGTTGAAAATTCATGTGTCTGCATTTCAGATAGACCAGAAGAAGCAAAGGTAAAGCAAGGCAATATGAAGAATGAGATATTGATATATGAAAGTCATGGTACTTCCAAGTGTAATGTGTTGGATTCTGATTGCAAGGAACAACTGGTCAAAGTCAAGAGGCAATCCTGATAAAATGATCTCTGACTGCTATATAGAGGTGGATTTGGAGAAATAGGAAAGAAAGTGGACTTTCATCTGGTGAAAGGCTGAGACTCGATTTTAATCTTCTAATGCAAATCCATGTCAGATCTTAGGACTTCTAGTGCAAGAACCATATATTCTCATGCTGCACTCAGGCTTTAGTTCTGTTTTAAGCTCACAGTGCATTTTTACTTACATAACATGTACCAGCTTTTTGTGTAATGTAGACAACTTCCATTTAGGTAAAAGTGTATATAATAAACATTGCAGATGATCCGCACCTTCATTCACAGTGAAAACTCCATGGGTGACTAATGACTAGTCCATTCAAATAAAGATGCATGGGGCATTCAAACTGCCCGTTTAGTGAAAATAACATATCCTCCTCAGAATTCTCTGAAAAGGGTTTATTAGATAAAAATGGGCTGGGTAGGAAAATAACATGCAATTCTTTTTAAAAAAAGTAAAATCTCTTTTGAAAAGACCCTCTTCCTTATGTAAAGTATCGGTATGTAACTATCCATACCATAATCAGTCTGAAAACGAACAGCCAAATTTACTTGGCCAAGAAAGAAAAGTTTTCACCTGATTTTTCAATACTGTTTATCACAGGAGCTCAGAAATAAAAGACACCTGCAAACTGAACAGTAACCTGAACACTAAACAATCGTGCTCACGAAAAGGCGTGTAAAAGTGCTGGTTTCTAGTTGGAGCTCAGTGATCCTCTCCCTGCTTCAAATTGTCCCTTCTCCTTTTACCTCTTTTGTGCATAGACTGGAAGTTTTACCTGCAGAGGAAGCCACAGAGGAAGCTGGAAAAACCAGTGTCACCAGCAGGATTATGATAACCTCAAATTTCACATAAGAGCAGACAATAAAAGGTGGCTTTCTCCCACATGTTTGACATGCTACCCTAGGACCTCTGGCAGGGGTTGGTAATCTGTCTGGCACGTCTCCTCTTGTTTTAGGGCTGCCACAAACCGCCTCAGCAACTTTCTCCAACTTCAAACTACTGAGAAATGACCCCCCCAAAAAACAAAAATTAGCATATAAATCTTTGTTTAGGCTTAATACAGTGAACACATTATACTCAGAACATTCGAGTTTTAAAAGTTTGCTTCTACACAGAGAACAGCCAACATAAGCAGAACTCCTTAAAGTTGAAGCCACTGAATGGGTCAATATTGTTGAACTATGTCTAAAACTTGTTAATTTTGCTGTAGGCCTAACTCCATATGAGTTGGAGGATCCTTTATTATGAAAAGAAAAAAGGATTGGGGAGCATTACTGCAGTTTTTCCCTTCATTCACTGATCACAACTGGGTGCAATTCAGCCAGATTTTTTTTAAAAAAATGTGTTTTTGATGAGGAAGAACAAACTGAGGATTGTTATCAATGTAGGTAGTCAGATCATGAAACATAAGCATGCCAGAGAGCTCAGTCAAATTACTATACCAAATTACTGCACCAAAACTGGGATATGTGCTTTCTCACAGGGTGCTTAGATCTGGCCCGTGGGGCTGCCCTGGAAACAGTGAATGTGCCAACACAGTGACATTGAGCTGACCATGCCCACTCTGACCACGCCCACCCGACATCCCAAGGTCAGACACAATCCTGATACAGCCCTCAATGAAATCAAGTTTGACATCCCTGTTTTAGAAGGTTCCAGGAGATCCCATACAATGAACATCCTTGTCATTGTAAAACTGGAGCTACTGAAACAAATGTTCATTACTGTCAATCCTACCACAAACCACATCACAAACTTTTATTATGTCCTTCTTGTACTTCTTTTTATTTCATCTATCCAGCTGATCAGAGTGATGCACTGCCTTACAATGTGGCCTCATTTTATCTAATAGCTGGCAAAATCCATCAGAATCTAGCTAGGAGCAGTTCAAATTGACTCCATTCAATTTGACTCTATATTCCTTTTAGACCATGTTTTATGTTATTAACCTTATTTCATTAATCTTATTCTGTTATGTTATCCCAATCTGGTCATTGACTAAAATAAAACCATTGACTTTATAATGTTATGAAGTCATTATTTCCTGAGGCTCTGGACTGGCCTCATATTTTTTTATAGTTTAGTCTTATTATACTATATTATAGTATAAAATAAAGTGAATTTATGTGCTCGACAAAGGAAAAGGAAAATGTGTCCACCTACATAGGAGAAGTATGTCTGAACGCTTCTTCTTATTCTTGGCTAAACTATGCAGCAAGTTTATTCAAACTGCTGGATCCAACCCAGAACTGGAATTGTATTGACGGTTTCTGGCACAAGACAAAGATGTTTTTGTTGTTCCGGGCATTGTAATGAATTCATGTATTGAACTTTTAAACATTGCCATTTAGGAAAAAAAAAGTTACACAGCCTGTTGCTTTTACTGTTTTATTGTCACAACCTTGAGTGCTCTCAGAAAAATCTAAGCAAGGTTGTATCCAGTTAGAAATTCAGTAGAAACTACTGGGAAATCCCATAACTTTGGGTTACATTAGAATTCAGAAGGAAATGGCAAACTACTTTTGTATTATTGCCAAAAATGTCCTATGTGGTGATATCCCTAAAGATACCAGGAGTTCAACTTGATTCAATGAAATCTAACTTACTTTAATTGTATTGTTTGCTTAATTGTTTCAGGATTGTATTTAGTGATTTTATTTTATTATGAACTGCGACTTTGCAGCTAAAAAGTTCTGGGAAAACCTTCTCTTAGAAGGTGGCATACCAAATTTTAAACTACAGATGAAGTAAAATGATGTCCAGAAATATTTCACAAGAAGAGTTCTCCACTCCTCTACTCATTGCAGAATACCTTATGCCATCAGACTTGAAATTCTAGACCTAGAAAACGTAGAACTACGCCGCCTTCGGTCCCATCTAAGTATAGTATTATACATTGCAATGTCCTACCTGTCAATGAATACTTCAGCTTCAACCATAACAATACAAGAGCACACAATAGATACAAACTCAAGGTAAACTGCACCAAACTTGATTGCAGGAAATACGACTTCAGCAACAGAGTGGTCAATGACTGGAATACTCTACCTGACTCCGTGGCTTCTTCCCCAAAGCCCAAAAACTTTAACCTTAGACTGTCTACTATTGACCTCAGCCCTTTCCTAAGAGGTCTGTAGGGGGCGTGCATAAGCACACCAACATGCCTACCATCCCTGTCCTATTGTTTCTTTTATTTTTCTTATATGTATCCATTTCATGTATTCATAACTATTTTATACTTATACCAGTTATCTTATAATCGCTTGACAAATAAATAAAAATAAATAAATAAAAATGTGAATTTAATCTGTGGAAACTT
Source organism: Naja naja (assembly GCA_009733165.1). NCBI lineage: Eukaryota > Metazoa > Chordata > Lepidosauria > Squamata > Elapidae > Naja > Naja naja. The sequence goes on along the minus strand of SOZL01001715.1, from coordinate 3,886 downwards.
TGGAGCAATTTTCTAAGTTCTTTGGATTTGAAGAACAGACTTGAGAAGATCATAAAGAGAAGAGTTTGGATAAATGGGATGGGACTGCTGTGAAGTTAACATGTTTTGATCTGAACCTGTTAATGTTATATTTTATGTATACTGATTATGATTTCTCAAAAGTGAGGATAAATATTCCCACAAAGGGTAATACATAACAGCACCCATCCACATTCCAGCAGCATCCTTCCTGGACCGAGATGCCCTATGTACGGTCACTGGACTACTGCAACGCTCTCTACATGGGGCTGCCCTTGAGGACCACCCAGAGGCTTCAACTGGTCCAGAATGCAGCGGCACGGGTTGTGATGGGAGGATCCCGATACCCTCATGTTACACCCCTCCTGCACGAGCTGCCCTGGTTACTGGTTGCCTCCGGGTGAGATTCAAGGTGCTGGTGTTGACCTATAAAGCCCTTCATGGCATTGGACTGGGTACTTGCAGGAAACCCTGCTGCCAATAACAACTTCCCGACGCCCAGTGTGCTCCCACAGACAGGGCCTCCTTGGGGTGCCATCAGCTAGGCAATGTCGGCTGGCGGCCCCCAGGAGTAGGGCCTTCTCTGTGGGGGCACCCACTCTTTGGAACCAGCTGCCCCTGGAGCTCCGGGTGGCCCTTGACCTCCGATCCTTCCGCCATGGCCTAAAAACCTGGCTATTTCAACTGGCCTACCCGGACTGATGGGGAGGGTGGGGGCTTTAACGGTGTTAAATTTTAGATTTTTGCGATTATGAGATTTCTGGGGTTTAATTTATTTTTAATATTTGTATTTCATGGTTTTTAGTATTGTAAGCTGCCCTGGGTCCTTAGGGAGATAGGGCGGCATATAAATCTCATAATAAAATAAAAAATAAATAAAAATAAAAATCTTGTACAGAAAAACCTCACCATCAAATTAGCTCAGAAATTCTATCAAACTAATACAAAATGTATCTTGAGAATAAGAAGGAAGCTATGAACATTTTGGTGGGGAAAGGAAAAAAAAGAGAATTGGCATTGTATTGCTTTTAATGCAAATAAATAATAACGCAAATGAAGACACTAATGCTGCATTCCAACTCAAAAGTTCAGCTTATAAACCCATTAGATTCAATTAATGTGTGGGCACTTAAAGCAATTGTCTGGGAATTTCCCAGGGCTGTAGTAATAATTGACTCTAACTGAAATTTGAGTGCATGTAAAAGAGGTTTAATTCAACTGCTGAATATTCTGCATTTGTAAGAGAAAATAATACAGCCTCATTCTTCCTTGAATGAGCCAGCTTTTGGTTTGATTCCTTATGCAAGCCTGTATTATCGCTACTAATAAGTAAGGTGCTTCCTTCTGTTTTTCTCTTAATAAACGTAATAGGTCATTTGCTTAGCTTTAGTCTTCTTGTTCTGTAACAATAGTCATCATAATTACAAAACTACGATGAGCACAATCTTAAAAATTAGAGGAACTATTTATAAAGGTCCTTACTAAATAAAGTGTGTTTGTTTAGTTGTCACTCCTTCCCCAACAAATAAAATACAGTGGTATTAAATCTCAACCACCACTGAATCATTTAAATGGAAAAAATATGACTGATAAAACTTTCTTATTTGTGGGAAGGTAAGAAAATCAAAAGCCTCCAAACTGTGAAAAATGCTTTCTTTTGAAAGACACTTTAAAAAATGTTTACAATTTACAGTTATACAGGTGGCCTTTAAGAGGAAATACTACAAGACACTGAATCAGCCATCTCATATTAGATTGCCAAAATGTGGTTGCACCAAAACATCTACCTTGATGTGGTGAGGAATACAGCTAATGATCTCAATAACATGACCCTCTCTGGCACTGTAACATGATCCTCTCACTGTGAGATGTTACTGGGCAATGGGCAGGCCTCCAATCTTTACTCCTCTCTTTGCCTCTGTAGCTCCCACACTCTAAATCATTGGGTAAGGGTCCTTATGGCCTGAAGTTCTTTTAACTCATTTTCCTCTCTTTCACTTTCTTCGTTTTTCACAGCTGACTGTGAGGAGGGTGACACTTTCCTCAAGCTCTGACAGATATTTTGTTCATAACTCCAATAAATTTGTTGAAGAAATTGAATGCCTTCAGAAATTGAATCTGGCAGTCATTCCAAGATTGCAAACTATTTATAAGGCTCAATAAAGGAAATAGTTAACTGCTATAATATTAAACATAGTCTAGTTCACAGATTCCCCAATCCTACCAGACTACTAAAATGTTGTTTTGGCTACCTAAAATGTTATCTCACATACAAAATCTCTCAGTGATGTTACTCATCTGTGGTTTGATGCATGTTTAATAACTCTTTGATAAGAAATGAAACCACATACATGTATGTGTGAATAAGAACAAAGAGTGGCATCCTATCAAAAGTACTTATGATTGAACCCTCTCCTCAAAAGTCACTTAAAAACTTGGTAACTACAGCCTGGAAATACTGCAGAGATTTATTCAGTTTTTAAACAGGGATTCGGGAAGATTCAACATATTATAGGCCAGTGCTTCTCAACTTTGGCAGCTTGAAGATGTGGAGAATGACTGGAGAATTCTGGGATTGTCTAAATATCTTCAAGCAGTCAAGGTGAGAATCTGTTTTATAGTCCATTAGATTACTGTCTGTTTTGGACAAATCGGTTGAAAAATACCTTCATCAACCTATTTATGTTTTTGGAGAATGTGGATATTTACAGAAAAAGAAGGTGGAAGGAAATGATCCCTCTGATGCAGTTTGCTTGAACTTTAAAAAGGGTGTGAGGAAGTCCTTCATCAAAGACTCTGAAGTTGAGACTGTGATTATGGGATAAGGGGACCTTATGCTGAAGGCTATGAACAGGAAGCAAAGTGTAGGAATAAACTGATAGTTTCCTCAATGTGGACAAGCAAGAAGTGAAACCTAAGCATCTCTGTTGGCTTTTTAACTTATTTATTAATGATTTTGATTTAGGATAAGCTAGCTAAGTTTGCATATGATATCAAATACACAAGCACACACTTTTAGTGAACCACTAGATAGCCTGTGTCCCATTAGGTCATTGTTTCAGAGATATTTTCTTACATAAACAGAGAATCAGAATGCTACATGTGGGCAAAAGCAGTGGGAGCAGGGCAACTTCTGACTTCCTGCTGGCTTCCTTGTGAGAGTTTTCTGATGGAAGACTGGTAGAGACCATCAGAAATCTCCTCCCTCCCTCCCTCCCTCCCTCCCTCCCTCCCCATTTACTCTGCTTGTGGTCAGCTTGCCAGGAGAAAGTCAATGGACAAAACAGGAAGTTGCAGGTCCAAGGCCAACAGGCAAATGTATGTATGTATGTATGTATGTATGTATGTATTTATTTATTTATTTATTTATTTATTTATTTATTTATTTATTTATGAGATTTATATGCACTCTATCTCCCGAGGACTCAGGGCAGCTTACAAAATAAAACAATCCAATACAAATATACAAATATTAAAACAATTAAACCAAAGGTCTCATAAATATGCCAATACATTTAAAAACCTCCCTCCCCATCAGTCCTGGTAGGCTAGTTGGAACAGCCAAGTTTTTAGATCAAGGCGGAAGGAGGAGGTGGGGCCACCCGAGGTCCAGGGGAAGCTGGTTCCATAGGGTGGGTGCTCCCACCGAGAAGGTCTTACCTCTGGGAACCGCCAACCGACATTGCCGGGTCAACAGCACCTGGAGAAGGCCCTGTCAATGGGAGCCACGGGATGCTGGGAAGCTGTTATCAGCAGCAGGGTCTCCCGCACATATCCTGGTCCAATGCCATGAAGGGCTTTATAGGTCAACACCAGCACCTTGAATCTCACCCGGAGGGCAACCGGTAACCAGTGCAGCTCATGCAGG